>JAAGKR010006650.1:14774-25175 GCA_011419295.1 Clarias macrocephalus
CATTGTCGACCGATTCTCCAAGGCCGTGCACTTGGTGGCCCTCGCCGGACTCCCGTCAGCTAAAGACACAGCCGAGCTGATACTAGAGCATGTAGTCCGCCTGCATGGGTTCCCGAAGGACATCGTCTCGGACAGAGGGCCCCAGTTCACTGTACGGTTCTGGAAAGCCTTCTGCTGTCTGATCAACGCCACCTGCAATCTCTCCTCTGGATACCACCCTCAGACTAATGGTCAGACGGAACGGACCAACCAACAACTGGAGCGCTATCTGAGATGCTTCATCGCCAATCGACAGCGCTTCTGGGCCCGCTATCTCATTTGGGCTGAACTCTCCCACAATCTTCACGTCTCATCCACCACCGAGCTAAGCCCATTTGAGGTATGCTACGGTTTTCAGCCTCCGATGTTCGTTCACCAAGAACTAGAGGTTGAAGTACCTTCGGCCCAACAGTTGGTCGGTAGATGCCAGCGGCTGTGGGAACAAGCTAGAGCAGCCATTCGCCGTGCCAATACCCACTACGCCACTCAACATCACCGTCGGCACCCTCCGGGACGATTGTACAATGTAGGTGACAAGGTCTGGTTATCAACGAAAAATCTGCACCTCCATACAGAATCTCGCAAACTCTCACCCAGGTTCATCGGCCCTTACCGCATAACCCTCCGGATCAACCCTGTTACCTACCGGCTCCAGCTGCCTGTGCCGCTCCGGACCCATCCGGTATTCCACACATCACAACTCCAACCCTTCATCACTTCACCTATGGCGTGGTTATCCTGCCTGCTCGTGCTACTTCTGTGTTTGGGTTTACCATCCACACTACACGGGCTAACTGCTAGTCTTCTGATAATCCTCCGGTTGCTTTGTGACACTATGTTTATTAATGAACATGTTGTATTTTTTAACATTTATGGTCATGCTTAATGTGTGGAAACCACATGGCACAAACTAGAAATTATTTTTTATCAGTAACACCAAAGCAACCATTAGAGTTCATAGCATGTAACATATTTTCAACAACACAATGTTTTCACCAATCATAATTTGAATTATAGTAATGGTTCAAAAACAACAAAAACTCCATATAAGCACATGTATGGAGACTAAAAGCAACACTTTTTCAGAAAATGAGGCTAAACATTCTTGATGTTGCAGTGTTTAATAACAGCAACTGATCAGCATGTAAGCAGCGACAGATTGATCGCCTCCATGCCATGTCACACTGCTGCAGTTATTCATACGAAGGGATCATACTTTTCAGTAGTCCAACATTTCTGTCAGAGATGGGCATGTGGGTGAAGGATCCAAGTGCATGAGCGTTTACAGTTTCTCTGAATAAGTGTGTGTAGAAAGAGAAAAAGTCTGTGATCAGAGCTCATGGCCGAAACACAAATCAGAGGGTTGCCAACAGTAAATCCGAAAAGGCCGAAGATCCGTAACATGAAACAAAGGCAACATTGTGAAAAGAGTGTGGTAGAGATCCAGAAGGTCAAATCAGAAAGAAATGCTGGAATACTGGGCATGGATAGCACACAATAATCTGGCAGAGAACTGTTGTCTGATGGCGTGTTAAATAGAGGGTTGATCCAGAAATGAAAACAAGTGTATGAATGGAGCAATGAATTAAGTGATGAAAAGCAAGGAGCGGGGTGGATCGTGAAACAGGAGTGTGCAGGTAATAATGACTTTACTTGAGATGTGGGCATGACCTGGCATGCCATCACAGTACCCTCCCTCTGCGAAATTCCACCTGACATTCTTGAGGGTGCCTCATTGGGGTGAAAACCGGTGATCAAGGAGCAGTCCAAGATGAACCTGGCTGTACCCAACTTCTTTCCTCGGGTCTGTAGCCATCCCAATCCACCAAATACTCAGTTCATGAATTGCCAAATTCCAGGCCGACTGTGCACTCCCTGATGGTCTGCAGCATTCCCACGTCTAATAGGTAAAGGAAGCTTTGCAGCATGCTTGTAATTTTACGCTGTCGGGAGATAAGCAAATAGAGAATGGTAAATTTACATGAACCTACTCACTCTAAATGGGTTTATATAAATATCATATGTACTATGGCAATGAGAAACCTTAGCAGACTCTGTGTGTCCACAGTGCTTGTGCAGTGAAGCACGAGTGATTTTCTACTGCACTGGGCATTCCAATGTTCTCCTCTACTCACAGAGTGCCGTTATTTGCCGTCTGGCTCAGACAGGGCTTCCCAGTACCACGGTGCATCTTCCGTAGAGGCATGTTGGGTTCTTGTTCCATCTCCTTCTTGGATTCTTCTGAGGAGGTATCAGTGGCCTGATGGACAAATGAAATCTCTCCTCCATCAGGCTCTGCTTCATCCATTTCCTGAAGCCAGGCCAAAGCCTGTTGTGCAGAGAGGTTCTTCCTGAATAGGCAGTGATAGGGAGGCCATCCTGATGTGCATTCTCAAAAATGCGAAGAAGAAATGATTCTCCCGCCTGGGTTAGTCTGCTTTTATGCACAGCACTGTGCTGTAGTCATGCAATGCCACTCCCTTACATACATGGTCACAATGGACATAATCACAACTTTTGGCCACCTCTACAGCATTAATATGTTGTGAAAAGCCGGCCTAATTGCATTACAGTATCTGCCATACTGCTATTAATGCCATGGCAATGGAATGCTGCCAAAGTGCCAATTGCCCTCCCACTGAAATGTGTGTGCTACTTCGCTGGATTCTGAGCTGTCTATGCCATTGAAACACCAACAAAAGCCCCTTGATTACAGCATCGGTCTGTCATCACTTGCCATGTCAATGAAACACTGCCAAAAGTGCCAATTGCCCTCTGATTGCATGTTGCTGCATGAATCGGCAACAGAGTTCCTTGGTTAGAAGCACAATCAGAGGGCAACTGGCACACAAAGAACAGAACTCTCTGGTTCTGATGGATGTGAGGTGGACAAATTAACTAAATCACTTGTTCAACAGGTTTGATTCATCTGCCCCTGCCTTTCCACCCATACTGCCCTCACTCAAGCAGTCCCCAATATCTGCTACAGGCACCCCTACCCACCCTTTATTAATAAAGACAGATCAGAGGTGAACCTAGAACTGAAACCTTTTTTTTTTTGCTATTTTTACATGAACAGGCAGAGGAGAGAACATGCAAAGCTAGAGAGATCACACAAAAACAAAATTTACTTTTGGTGTTATAATTCAGTGATGGCCAATGAAAATGAAATGACATCATTTTATTCTGTATGTGTACGTACATGTCAAAAACCATGGACCATAACTTCACTCAGCTTATGACATTGGAGACTGAAGTGTTAGCAAGTGTTAGCAAGTTTTCATTTTATTCATGTCATTGTATTGACAACTTTTCATTCTGTTTTCACACATTTTTTTTATAAATAAAACAGACTTGTGTTTCCATATAATGTGAATGTGTGTCTTTAATATTTGCAGGTCAGTCAATGTGTGGGATATTTTGTATAGATATGGCAGGTATTTCTGAAGGTTTCCATGTCACACACAGAGGTTTGGCCTGCCTTGGACCTGAGCTACTCTGAGTAAACAAATGCAAATGTAGCAGGCCTCACAGGTAATGGGTGGTTTGCACAACAAAAGCAGGCAGAGAATCGAGCTGAAGAACTGTGAAAATCTCAGCACGGGTGAATAACACCTCGGGACTTGCACCAGAAAATAATCAAGTCAGTAATTCTAGTGCTAGCCTAGCATCCTCGCTTTTGTTTTCTCTTCCTCCATCTTTTGTGCCGCTTTCAGGCCATGTCCACACGTAGCCGTGTATTTTTTAAATTGGAGATTTTTTTTCTGCGGTTTTCGCCTTTCGTCCGCAAACGCCGTTTTGGTCGTTGAAAACTGAGCTTTTGGAAAACTCCGTCCAAAGTGAAGATTTTCCAAAACTCCGTTTTCAGTGGTGTTGTGTGGACAGGAGAAACAGAGATTTCGGCTTGTTGTAACGTCACCTTGTGCCGATGATGTAATTGTCTGTGTGCTCGTCTCCTTGATTTGATGTCAGCTAAGTTTATGAGGATATTTTGTGCACTAGCGGCCATACGTACAGTAAACTAGTGACTGTGTTAACGTTGCATACTTTTTACATGCGTGTACATACACGCGCAGTTACTCACACATTAATTAATGAACAGAGGTGCCTGAATGTACTACTAAGCTCACTGCTGCTACATATTGTACAAAACTCTGACGACACACAGACCCTGCAGACAGCGACGACGGTTTCGGACGAGACCCGTCTGACTTCTACAAAGCGCAACAGGTAATGACGTTTTGTCTAGGTTTCTGATTGGCCCCCCCTGTTGATTAAGGAGGCTCCTAACAGCATTTAACAGGGCGTTTTGCATTTTTATGTGTACAAAAATATTTTTTAAACGTAGGTCGTGTGGATGGAATTATTTTTAAAAAGGAAAAAGAAAAATATCAGTTTTAAAAAATACCCGGCTACGTGTGGACATGGCCTTAATGTACAACAATCTGTAAACACAGGTAACTTGACTTAACTTCTCAAACATGTGTGCGTGTGCGTGTGTGTGTGTGTGTGTGTGTGTGTGTGTGTGTGTAACAATGTCTGTAATTCCTGAATGGTTAGAAGTCTTAACTTTGTTCTCATCTTGAGTGTTTCATTTCAAGTTCAGTGTGGTGGTGTACTGAGGTCACACACTATAAACCTATACAGTGGAACCTTGGATTGCGAGTAACACGGTTTGCGAGTGTTCCGCAAGACGAGCAAAGATTTTTAATAAATTTTGACTTGGAAAAAAAGAGCAAGTCTTGGTTTACGAGTACCGAGTATATGTAGCACTCATGCGCTTCTTGTTTTGATGGTGAGCGTCACGTGATCACAAGTGAGCCAATGTTTTTTCTCACTCTTGTGTGCGGAATTGTGGGTAATCGTATCCCCTGCTGGGTCTTAGTGCTCGGTAGCCTGTTGTTATGCGTGCACGCGCATAATTTGACACTGTGCCCCTTCACAAACACTTTCTCGCCTTTATACACGCAGGTGCTGTGTGTGTGAAGGGGCATGGTGTCAAAATATGCACGCGCACACACATAATGACAGGCTGATACAGACACACACAGCATCTGCGCGCATAAACAGAACATTTATTTTTTTACTTTTTTTAAAGGTAAAGTGCAGGTTAATTTGTTTTATTTTTACTTTATATTTTGTATTAATTATTTATATGTTTTTTTTGGGGCTGTGGAACGAATAATTTGAGTTTTCATTGTTTCTTATGGGAAAATTTTGCGAGCCCTCTTCCGGAACGAATTATGCTTGTAATCCAAGGTTCCACTGTACCTGTTTCTAAATGTATAGACCTGACTTTAACAACAAATACAAGTGTTAGGTTTTTTTATGAAGAAGAAGTGTGCCCAAGCTAATTTTTAAGCTAAGAGAAGAAGAGTTATAGATTGTTATGTCCGCTGCACCTTGACACACTTACCGGTCCAGACCTGATCAACCGGGATAGACAAACACACACACGCGGGCATCATGTCTGAAGATCTCTGTTTATTCTCAGCAAGGAGAGCACATTTAAATGGTGCTACATCCTGAACAGCAAAAGAACCAGTCATTAACATGTCAGTCATAGAGGGACCCAGAGACAGACAGGAGGGAGGAAATACATTTACATTCTCCTGATTAAACAAAAAGGGCCAAAAGAGCCATTTGGATGTATATTCATCTGGATACAGGATATAGAAGGTGTTACCACAAAAGGCGTAAGGAAGCACAGTGACGGGGCTGTTCTCAGGGCACAGGAATCTTCTTATTAGATTACAATGTCTTACAATATTATAAAACCTTACAACAAGTAAACTCTCTATGCAATTTTGTCAAATAATCACAAAATTAATTTCTAGATTCTTTTGTGTGTTTTTATTTAAATTAGACCAGAAATTACTGTCATGACTCTGCAAAGCAAAATATCAGTCAGGTTTCCTCCAGAATCAGATTTAAATAAACATATATTTTTTTTCTGACCTGTTGACTTTGTGTCCATGGAATCTGCCAAATAACAAAATGAAATCTATCAGTTATTAGTCAGTCTAAAAAGCTGACAGCAGTGAGTTCAATTAATAAGTCATAATTTCTTTCCTTCCATTTTACACGTTTGTGCTTTCTTTTGTAGTCAAATAGAAATTGTTTATAGTCCTTATTAAGAGTCTGTTTTTAGGGATGAACAAAACAAAACAGGTTATAACAATCAGCTCACCTAATGATCACCTGGTATTTTATTACTGTTTCAACCATTTTAACGTAAAACTGCAACATGTCCTGTCTTGTGACAATAAAAACACTCTAAAGGTTTATTACTTATCTGCACATGATTTCTCTGCTTTTGAACCTGACTCACTGGCGCCCACAGCATGACCTTTGAAATAAAAACGTTTAATTATGTTTTATTTTAAAGGTCAAATATGCTATTGTCAAATATACATTATGATAATGAATGCATCAAAATGAGCCACATAGCAGAAACACTGAGTCTTAGAGAATCTGCTATAATAGTTTATAGGAGAAGAAAATTTAGGTTATAGTTGATCAGCCCATCACAAAATGATCACCTCAGCAAACATGACGCTTAGTGCTTGGCAAACTTCAATGCATTGTTGCTTCTGATCCTGTGTCAACAGCCTGGGGACAAACTTGGTAGCAGCACAGCGCATGTTCAGATCACACGTGAGGATTGTCTGGATGTATGACACACCGACAATGACAGCAGTGTTGTTGATAATAAATGGATAGTTGATTGTGCACAACTATCCATTTATTAAAGTACACATCTGAGCTACTGTCACAGGGATAAAACAGTAATAAAAATAAAAAAGAATTATTGTTTTTAGACCCAACCTGAACTTGTGTAAAATGTTTGCTGGGCGTTTGCTTGACCATTCCCTTTAAGTATGTTACATGGTGCAGGTTTAAGAGTTCTCTCTGGACGAGTCCACCCTTTCTCAGGGCTTATGGTGATTTTATGTGTATATAACTTTAACTGAAACTGAGAATGCATGCTTGTCAGAGGTGCTGCTCTCTCTTTAAAATGCCGTCTTCTCACCTAGATTTGGGTGGGTCTTTTGTCTTTGCTCTTGAAGGCCCTAATACCATACCGGGTGCTACATAAAGTTCACAGGAAGTTCGCAGGTATCTGGGAGCCTTAAATAAATGCACCGACGGTGCAGCATGTTTGCACTTATTGCTTCTGTGACCTAGCAACCGCTTGTTTAGGTAACCGCGGATCTGCCTGTTCAGACTACACAACATGGCGTAGCCGCATGCAGATATGCCTGTTCTGAACAGTACAGAGTGTTTTGCCATGGCTCTGCTCCTTGCGAGACCTGTATCATTATAAAGTAAGAATTGAAACTTGTTTTACAGTCAAGTCAAGTAGGCTTTTATTGTCACTTCAGCCATATACTTAGTACACAGTGAAACGAAACAATGTTCCTCCAGTACCAAGGTGCTACATACACCATAAATGAGACGGCTGACCCACCGGCGGGTCCACTTGCATTTTCTTCTGGTAACCATGAAAATAATTTAAAATGCTCTGTCATTTCTGATCATAAGTGTATTACATCATTTGAATCTGTAAAGTGTCTACTTTTATTGATGAACACTCACAATAGCCACAAAACTTTGTGCTTGTGAAAATAAACAGGATGCGCTTTCAGCCGTTTCAGTCTCCGCGAAAAAAAAAAAAACACGTCGTTAAAATGAACTGAAACTCTGTGAATACTGCACACAAAGACATGAGAAATATATCTATAGAAAGCTTAAAGGGTCTACTTTTAAATGATGCAAGTTACATTCTCAACAAACATTCTCAGTTTATGTAATCCGTGTGAAACCAAGGAGAGTCACAGAATTTCTCTCGCACTTCATTATCCGATAATGAACTGAGGCAGGACACGCCCACACGCTATTCACAGGCCGGGTAATCTACAGGCGAGGCCACGCCCCCCGGACACCGTCTTGAACACACAGTTTACACACAGATTCAGTGAGTTTTCTGCGCGTTTGGAAGATGGCACACACTACTGTAATGCCTTATGGAGTTTACAGATGTTTGTACATGTTCTAATTTATTTCACCTCATTTTGGATAGCTTTAGATTATAGTTGCTAATATATATTTGGCTTAGTTTTGGTTAGCTTATGACACTGCTGTCTGTAATGTTATTTAGCACAAGCATGTTGGCTACACCTGGCTAAAAATAATGCATTAATGCAGCTAAGAGATGTTTATGAATATTTTATATGGTGTAAATCCCAATAGCTTTAGTTTAGCAGATATTTACAATATCTGCTCAAGGGTAAATGTTTAGAATGTGTTAAATGTGTATGTAAAACATGCCGGTGCATGGCATTATGCTAATGTCTCAGGTGTAAATGTTTGAGATGCACTACATGGTCTGTGGCCCATCAACAAATACAGAGGGGCACAAAAATGTATACACACTTTGACAGTTGGTACAGATGCTCTTTTTTAAAACTTGATTAAATTATGTCAGCAGAGTACTGTTATGTTTCCTCCAAAGATATCAGTAGTCACCCCATTGTTGATGCTGTTATGTGACCATCAGAGGAGAGGTGTATATTATTCATGTTGAAGTGTTTATGCATTTTCTTTTGCTCCCCAAAAAAGCAGAGGCAAACAAGCAGCCAAGATGCAGACAAAGTCATGGAAAACGCAGACTTATGACGACACGGTTCCACAGACACTGCGATTCCTACCCGAACGGGAACCTGGACCACACTTGCCGTCTGCTGACTCATATTCTCCCACAAGTCTCTTCAAACTGTTTTTTTTTTCAGAGAACGCTGTGTCAACGCTGTACCACAACACCAATGCTCAGGCTGCCAAGACAACATCTTGCCTGCAATCTTGGGGTAATTGTGGACAATCATCTGTCATTTTACCCACACATTGATAAACCTACTCGCCTTTTTTTGTCAATTTCTTCTTTAGAACATTAGAAGAATCCACCCATTTCTTTCTTCACAGGCTACTCAGGTACTTGTTCAATATTTCATTAGGCTGCCTTTTTGCCTTTGATTATATCATTATTACATAGTTTTTATATCACAACACTTATTTCTGTCCAAAGACATACTAAATTCCAAGGTTTTGTTTTGATTATGGGAGATTCTTGCTACAATTCAAACATCACAAAACATAGCTGGCTGTAAGAAAACAAGGAATCGGGGTATTGTAGTATTTGTAATGGCAATTTCAGAAACTGAGGGTTAAAACATTTATTTGAAATTTATTGTTCATTATTGCCATTTATCACTCGGATTTTGTCCTGCTGTGTAAATTGTCTACTTGACAAAAATGGACGTTCGATTGCAAAAGCAAAATAAGTCATTTCCAGACGTAAGTGTGGATTTTACATTCAGCCAACTAGCACTGATTAAACCTCAGTCATCTCTAATAATGAAGAGAAGAACAGAACATATGACCACCTTTTTTTTCTTTTATATATTTATTTTTCACTAAGAGCAGACAATATGCTTACAAAAACAAGCTTAAATTTATTATTTACTGTTTAAATTATTTGAAAACTAAAATGATTAATTTATGCATTCAAAGATTACTGAGCAATGTTAACTAAAACAAATTAAGTGAAACATATTCAAAACAAATGTATAAAAATATATAGAAAAATAATGTATACCTTCACATTTTATCATTTATTTGACACGCAATTCAGACTTTATCTAATTGTATAGTCTAAAATACTAAATATATAGTTTGGAAATTAATAGAACTGAATGATAAAACAGAAGTGAAATGATGAAAGTACAATCATAAAAATGTAAAACACAATCATAAAAATACCATTAAATTCTTTGCAAAGCATGATTGTTATTCAAAGCTTTTCTAAAAGAATGTATATAGTCTTAAAAGTACAACCATAAAAATGTAAAGCACAATCATAGAAATAGTATAATAATTTTTTCAAAGTATGATTACTCTAAAGCTTTTCTAAAAGCATGTATATAGTCATAGTAAACAGTTCCTCCTCGACCAATCAGCTCTCTCCAGGCCCCCTGGCTGCAGGAGGCTAAAGCATCACCCAGGGAATCAAACTAGCGATCTCTGAATGATGCAAAGGTATACATTTATAAAAATAAAAAAAAAATCATATTTTTTTTTTTAAAACACTAATTTATGATAGATAAATACAGTAAAACCTTGGATTGTGAGTACCTTTGTCGGCAAGTGTTTTGGAAGACTGTATATAAATAGAGTGGCACCTAGGTGGTGGAACAAACCTCTAGATGTCCGTACAGCAGAGACTTTGACAATCTTTAAACGACGACTCAAAACATATCTATTTTTCCAGTACTTACAGTACTTACAGTACTTACAGGACTTACC
>JAAGKR010006650.1:25218-41687 GCA_011419295.1 Clarias macrocephalus
CCCCCCCCCCAAAAAAAAAAAAAAAAAAAAAAAAAAAAAACTCTTCCCAGTTGTGTTAGACTAATGGCACTTAGTTATTGACCTAGTTAACCCAGTGTAAGTATCTATCCAGTGATGTAAACTTTAAAGCACTTTTTGTAAGTCGCTCTTGATAAGAGCGTCTGCCAAATGCCTAAATGTAAATGTAAATAAATACATTTTTACTCAGGAAACGAGCAAGGTCTTGGAATATGAGCAATATTATGGGTAATCTCATGTTTGGTCTCAGAGCGCATGCGTCACTCGTATAGTCAACATCCGTGCATACATATATTGTTTACCATAACACTGTGACCACGTGTTTGAGCGTAAAGCAATTTTTATTTTTCTTGTTTGTTGTGAGTGAGAGTCTCTGTCGGTAAACTGGTGTGTGTGTGTGTGTATGTGTGTGTGTGTGTGTGTGTGCACGCGAGTATGTGCAGAAGTCGTTCTACACAGTAGGTGCCCCTCTTTCTCTCCTCTCTCTGGCCTCAATCACTACAGCTACAATTCTACAAGGTAAAGTGACGGTTAATTTATTTTATTTTTACTTTATATTTCTTATTAATATTTTTGTATGGTTATTTTTGGGTTGTGGATCAAATTGTCTAAATTTTCTTATGGGGAAATTCGCTTTTTATATTCAAGTGCTCTGATATACAAGCACGCTTCCAGAACACGAATTATGCTCATAATCCAAGGTTTAACTGTAGTATAAATGAGTTCAAAAAATGAAGAAAAAAAAAACACTTAAATCTTAACTTGAATAAACCAATGCACAAATCTGACGAAAAAATATATATATTTCTTTTTTTCAGTATTAAAATATACTAGTGAACATCTAGTAAGTAACACTGCCAGCTTGTGTGTTATACTGATGCAGGGAGTAAAATCTGACAACTTGTATAAAGCCAAATCTAATTCTGAGCCATAAAACAACAATATATTTTTAATAAATTTACCTTCCTGTTACTCCATTATCATCCCTGAAAGGTTGTACAATACTTAAATTTGCCTTAAGCAAAACAGAACCTTTTTAGAAAATACAGTCTGCGCCAAAACAATTGTATTTACCATGTTCTTCGGTTCTTTGATCAGTTCTTGGATGAAGACATTTGATTTTCTTCATGGTTATATGCAAAAAGATATAAATAATAAAATGTAACATTATTTAGTTATTAATCATGTAGCTATTATGCAGTGCTTTTATATATAATTAAATAAATGTGTTGGGTAAGTATTTGTTTTAAATAGAAACACATTATTTACACAGCATAATCAAGTGCAAGGTTGTAATCCAGCTCACCAAGTACATTTTAATTCTGTGTTCAAAATTGTCTTTTGGACCATAATACAGTTAAAATATAAAATAGCCCTGGTCTTAAAAAAAAAAAGTTAAAATCGTCACTAGTTGACTTCTGACACCTTTTGGCCTCTTTGGTTTGTAAAATTCAGGAATGGTGATAATAGTAAAATGATTATTGAAATACATCTAAATAATGTCTCATATTCAAGTGGCTTTATTGTGTTTATGTACCTGATTTGAATCCAGGCTATCATTCTGTCTCTATAAAACGTCTGCCATGTTACTGAATGTTGAAAATAATGTAGTAAAATCTACAACTGACTGCACACTTCACTACATCACACACACAATTTCATGTCACACTCCATGGCCACCCATACCGCTGCTCGCCATATAGTTTACATAATTTACTTTAACAAGTTAACACTTTGTGTACCTATTTTATACTTTATTTTATTGTAATTATATTTGCAGTTTTTATACTTTACACTCTTTTTATCTCATCTTTTCTTATTAGATTACGAGCAGTTGTATAAGCATTTCACTGCATATCATACTGTGTATGATATTATTATGCTGTGTAAATAATGTGTTTGTATGTGTTTCTACTGTGTATGATATTGTGTGTATGGTACACTGTACTGATATACTGTGTATGGTTGTGTATGTGACAAATAAAATTTGAATTTGATTTGATTGAAAGATATTTACACAAAATTTACTATGTCACAAACTGTTGTGCAAATACTTCACTTTAGTTCATCTTACTTTTCTCCATGACCCGCTTCAGTTCTGAGAACATGTCGTCAGCTCCGTCACTGCTCTTTCCTAGTTGGGAACAAACACTGATTTAGCATTTGATAAGATAAAACACACAGTCCCATTAACCACCTAAAGGGGATCAACTATGCAAAATTCTCTTTTGGATCATTTTTTTCTTCCTTAAATGTATATATTTTTTGTTACAAATAAATGCTTTTGATTTGTTAATTGATGTCAAAAAGTGTGATAATTTGTTGAAGACCCTCCTCCAGCCCAGGGGTCAGCTCCTCCCAGGAGACACAACAGGCACCAGTCGTTGTATTTTAAATTACAAAATTGGGATAGTTCCAGGATGAAATGCTTGGTTGAAACCAAAAACATCTAATTTTGTTTTTGCTCCTAAGTCTTGATGTCAAGAAAAAATGGCTCTCATTTTACAGTGAAAAAGTTCTATATCTCAAAAGTTGTACATGTGCATGCTAAACTATTCACATCAAACTATTTTTGCACCAAGGGATAAATCAGAGCTAGATTTGCTAACAGAGTAAAGGTGTTAGCAAATCTAGCTCTGATTTATCCCTTGGTGCAAAAATAGTCTGGAGGGTACCAGATAATCTTGCAGGTAGTCACTAACCTCGAATAGATAATCTGCATTATTTGTGTGAAGACGAGTCATCCTTAGTTTACCACCCACATTCCAATGAGCTGAATTTGTTACCGATTCTAAACGGATGCAAATTTGTTACAACCTGCGGAGAGCTCTGGAGGATGTAGAGGTAACGGCTCCTTATAACCTCAGTGTGGATTCTGTTGTGCTTGTTTGTGTCGTTAGTGTCAGGAGGAAATTTGGAACATGTTAAAAAAAATTTCAGCTGGCGCCTCCTGACACTAATGCTACGGTATTGATTCTTAAGTGCCATTATCAAGCAGTTTTTGAGTTCTAAGCAAATTTATGGAGTCATTATAGTTTTTTGCTCATGTCTTTACTGGTTCGGCAGCATTCGGCAGCCAAAAATCATTTTGCACAAGCTCAGAATCAAGTCTATGGGTCTATGGGACAATCTATGGGTCACTGTGGAGAGGAAGATGTAAAACACCTGCCCCAACAGTACAGATGAGCTGAAGGTTGCTATCAAACAACCTAGTCTTTAATAACACCTCAGCAGGGCCCCAGGCTGATCGCCTTCATCTCATCACTCTTGATGCAGAAATTTTTGCCAAAAGAGCCCCAACCAAGTACTGAGTGCATGAATTAACACAGTTTTTTTATTACTGTATTGCAAATAATTATTTGATTGATCTAATTATTCTAATAATTTTAAAATACTGGATTTTTGTAGTAGTGATCGTGGCAATTTAAACATAAGCACTTGAAATATTTCATGTGATATGTAATGAATCTAAATATATGAAAATAAGATTTAGGTCATCATAAAAAAACTCTCTCACTTTCCCTGCTTCCAGACTATGAGTTTGCTGTTTCATCACTGTCTGAAACCATCTCCATTTCTGATTTCAAACACCTGCTATATGATTGAACATTCCATGGAAGAAATGAAAATCATGCAATTACTGATGTGTAATGACAGAAGATAGAGATACAGTATGTCACAAAAGTGAGTACACCCCTCACATCTCTGCAAATATTTAGTTATATCTTTTCATAGGACAACACTACATAAATGACTCTTTGACACAATGAAAAGTAGTCAGTGTAAAGTTTGTATAGCAGTGTAAATTTATTGTCCCCTGAAAATAACTAAAAATACAGCCAATAATAGCTAAACCCCTAGCAACAAAAGTGAGTACACCCCTAAGTGAAAATGTACAAATTGAGCACAATTAGTCATTTTCCTTCCCCTTTGTCATGTGACTCATTAGTGTTACACTGTCTCAGGTGTCACCAGATAGCAGGTGAGTTAAATTTGGAATAAGAGCTCTTTCACTCTCTCAACCTGGCCACTGAAAGTTCAACATAGCACCTCATGGCAAACAACTCTCAGAAGACCTGAAAAAACTAATTGTTGCTTTACATAAAGATGGCCTAGGCTATAAGAAGATAGCCAACACTCTGCAACTGTGCTGCAGCACAGTGGCCAAGACCATCCAGTGCTTCAAGAGGACAGGTTCTTCTCAGAACAGGCATCGCCATGGCCGGCCAAAGAAGCTGAGTGTACGTTCTCAGCGTCAGATCCAAAGATTGGCTTTGGAAAACAGACGGATGAGTGCGGCGTCCAGCATTGCTGCAGAGATTGAAGGGATGGGTGGTCAGCCTGTCAGTGCTCAGACTGTACGCCACACACTGCGTCAAATTGCTCTGCATGGTTGTTGTCCTAGAAGGAAGCCTCTTCTAAAGATGCCGCACAAGAAAGCTCGAAAACAATTTGCTGCAGACATGCAAACTAAGGACCAGGATTACTGAAACCATGTCCTGTGGTCTGATGAGACCAAGATAAACCTATTTGGTTCAGATGGTGTCAACCGTGTGTGGCGACAACCAGGTGAGGAGTACAAAGAAAAGTGTATCTTGCCTGCCGTCAAACATGGTGGTGGGAGTGTCATGATCTGGGGCTGCATGAGTGCTGCTGGCATTGGGGAGCTACAGTTCATTGAGGGAAACATGAATTCTAACATGTAGTGTGACATACTGAAGCAGAGCATGATCCCCTCCCTCCGGAAACTGGGCCGCAGAGCAATGTTCCAGCATGATAATGACCCCAAACACACCTCCAAGATGACCACTGGCTTGCTAAAGAAGCTGAGGGTAAAGGCGATGGACCTAGGGGTTCAGCTATTATTGGCTGTATTTTAGTTATTTTGAGGCGACAATAAATTTACGCTGTACAAACTTTACACTGACTATTTTCATTGTGTGAAAGAGTCATTTATGCAGTGTTGTCCTATGAAAAGATATAACTAAATATTTGCAGAGATGTGAGGGGTGTACTCACTTTTGTGACAAAGAACTGTGCCCGAGACCACCACTGGGGTCAAGTTTATTCGGAAACGATCTTGGGGCCCTATTCTCAAAAAGCCCTTAGTTACCTTCCACCTGTGCAAAGAAGCATGGTATGTCGGGGCTCGGCACTAGCAGGGTGGGGCTCAATGCTAACGTGTTGAGGCTTGGCAGTAGTATTTTATGAAAATAAAATAATCAATTATTATTTTTATTTTATTCTTTAACATAAATACATGGCAACAAATATAAGGGTTTCAAAAGTTAAATAAATTATAAAACCTGGGCCGTATTTAATATATATCTCACCTGGATTTAGTTTTTTCAGTTCAATTTTAGGCACATTACTTGGTTCAGGGACAGCATCTATGAAAGATTATACAACAGTTAGTTCTGACAGAATATCTGATTAGACGAGTGGCATTCTGTGAGTGGTGATAACAGATAATACCAGCACTTTTAACAATCATTAATTACTGTCAGTCACCAGCATGCGCTAGCGTGGGTCAGTACAGTCCAGTGTACTGAAGAGAGAGAGCAGCTGCCTGCCAAAGCCCACATTTAAAACCCAAATCGATCATCAAAGCTGTTTTAGAAAGAAACCACATCTGATAAAATCTTAAACAACACTTTGTCTCCTTAATAACTTGTTTAAGGTCATCCCAAGCTGCCTCTGAACCGTCTATCAGGGCTTGAGCTACAAAACTAACAGCAAAAGTTAACACAATCCTGAATCCCAACTCCCTCTCTATCCCCTGAACAAGAGCACTACTTCTTGTTTGAAACGGATTGTACACTCTACATAGCTCAATATCTTTGCATTTTATGCTATTTGGGACTTAACCCTTAAAGGGATAAACAGACCTGAAAAAGAGCAATCAATTGATCACATTCCAGAACCCCTCTCCCAGTTGAATGGCACCAACCTGCTAACCTTTTCACATCTGTGACACGAAGCAGCATCTGTGACACGAAGTGGGGAAATTAACCAAACATGGGAAAGGAAGTCCGCTGCGCCTGGAGCCACAACAAGTCCAGCTGACATCGACTACAATGATATAGAATGGCAATCCGATAAACAAAGGAGACCCCTCCCCTAAATCATACCACTGGCACTTTGGTTGACCTCCAGAGGATATGCCTTTTCACGAACAAAGAGACATATGGCATAGACATTAGCTTAAACAATCTTTAGTTTGAGATTTGAAATCCCAAAAATTTGCCAGTAGGGCAAAATTTATCTACATATATTTACCTAGTATGTTTTATGTCTGTTTGCTTAATTTGTCTAACCTAAGAAGTGTAATCAGCTTTTACAAACCTTTTTGGTAGAAGAAGGTATAAATGAGTGTACAAGATATGGGATGTGTGATATCAATTGAAAGCTTGTTTTATTCAAAGAACATTGGTGTAAATGGAAAATCGGTAGCATAAACGCAGCTCATGCAAAATTACTTCAGAAAAAGTATTAAAAACTCCAACCGGATGGGCCCCATGTGACAGCCAAAACATCAGACTAATGTATGCACAAAAGGGGGGAACCATGTGAGGCATGGCTAAGCCCCGCAACCACATCCGCAGCTCATGCTTCCGCCTTTGCGGGCACTCGTCATGTCATCTAAAGGAAGCAAGCTCGTGCACCGTTTTGCCGCTCTTGCCTCAGCCCTTGTGGTCACTACACCGCCCTTGTGGGCGCTCATCGCGGGCATCTTTTTAGCGCTACATCACCAAGCAACAGGGTCATCCGCTCTTCAAAACTTTCAACGAGATTTCGTGCCAGAACTCCAAAGTCCTGCAACAAAGAAACCCTCAGAAGAAGTTCCAGAGCGCCACCATCGGTAATCAGGCAACCAACATGTCACCGAAGGGCTTCCCCAGAAGCCGTCATCTCAACAACCAATCAGTAACACTGGAGGCGAACCACTGGATGAGAATGAAACGTTAACGCAAGTAAACAAGAGCTTCATACCTTGTTGAAAATTGGTGCTCTATTCAAACTAAACAGTTAGATTAAACCCAAGGCTCTGCTCTTATGACTTTCTCTGGGCTAGTAAACAGTATTAGAAGAACTCAAAACAAATCATAATTTGTTGATGATAAATGCCATTTCTAGAATTGTCTTAACCTCCAGAACTACAGTACTGTACATTTGCCTCTATTTACCTATTTAACATTAATAACTACTTCGATCAGCTACCAAACACTGTGCATTAAGATTAGTAAGTGGGAAAAATGGTTAAATGAAATTCAGAAATGGTCATAAAATAATAATAAAGAAATAGAAAAAAAAATCCTACCTTGATTTTTCTTTGGTTTCTTCATCAGTTCAGGTTTAACACAAGTCATATCACTTGGTGCAGGGGCAGCATCTATTAAAGATTACAGATTTATAGCTTTATTTTCTCAATATTCATGTTTGACTTTTAGCTGATGTTAAATTGAAGGTGAATAAAAATATTGCAATAAATATATAAATTAATTAAATAAACAAATTAAATGCGAAAATGTGAAATGTTTTGCTGCCGAGTTTTCTGTTTCTTCAGTTTTCCTTCTTATTTTTACATTTGCATTTCTGACACAATTATACTGTGTGGGTGGGTGTTACAGAGCTGCTTCGTCAATTGCCAGCTGCTGTAGGATGGGTGTTGCTGATTAAATCTTTACTAGATTCAGTTTTTAGGGTTTGCAATTTTTTTATTATCTATACTATATCTATACTGCTTATCCTGTACAGGGTCACAGGAGGGCTGTAGCCCAGGGGACTCAGGGCACCAGGAAGGATACACCGTGCACAGGCTATACGGAGTAACACCACATTTCTAAATCTCTGTAAGAACATCAGCCATATTAATGGATGTAGTAAATACAGTGTAAATATTTCTGTTTGTCAAAATAATATTGTTGTGTAGAAAGCTTGTGTTCAAGAGTACAAATTATCACCCCATCTGCTCTTTCCTAGGGAACAGTTACTGAAGTCAGCATTCACTAAGAAAAACACATCATTCAGTGTTTACCACTGTAGTTAACTTCCATAACTACAGTACATTTACCTCTATTAACTTTTGTCATTTTCATTTTAGTTACTGAATGATTCTGATCAGTTATGGAAGTCTGATCTTTCCAGAAAGTCTGAGTCTGATAAGTTAAGATTAGTAAGTATGAAAAATGGTTTAAGTGGTTAAATTTAGAAATGGTTATAAAAAAATAATAAGTATAAAAATAATCAATATCCCACCTTGATTTTTCTTTGGATCCTTGAGCTTTATCAGTTCAGGTTTAACACAAGTCATATCACTTAGTCCAGGGGTGATATCTATAAAAAGATTACAGATTAACCTGCACTTTACCTTTGAAAAAAGTAAAAATTAATTCTGAGAGAAGTGTTTCTGTTAGTGTTTGTGCACGCATGCGCTGTGTATGTGTATTAGAGAGGTAAAAAATCCTGCACTGTGTGTGTGTGTGCGTGGGCGTCATTAGTGCCCCTCCCTCCTCCTCTCACCTTCACACACACACACACACACACACACACACACACACTCTAATGGAAACAAGGCTGTGTCGCGATTATTTTGTGTGTGTGTGTGTGTGTGTAAAGGTGAGAGAAGGAGGGGAGGGTCACAGTGTCTAATGATGCGCGTGCACGCACACACAAACACACACACACACATACACACAGTGAGAGAGAAAGAGAGAAAACAGATCTTTAACCTCTCTAATGAGACTTGCTTTTGCTTTATGCGTGTAAAGACGTGTGTTTTAACAGTACATGCACATGTTAAAGGACAACTTTTACACACAAACAGAAATTAAAAGATGTTTTACACGCACACACGTGGTCACAGTACACACACAGATGTTGATTGTATGAGTGAGTGATGCGCACTAAAACCGAGCAGGGGAGACGATTACTCACAATTCTGCAGCGCGCGAGAAAAAACATTGGCTCAGTTGTGATCACGTGACACTTGGCGTCAAACCAACAAGTGCATGCGTGCCACATGATACTTGGCACTCGTAAACCAAGACTTGCTCATTTTTCAAGTCAAAATGTATTAAAAATCTTTGCTCGTGTGAACACTCGCAAACCGCGTTACTTGCAATCCGAGGTTCCACTGTGTTTTAAAAAATTGCCCCAACGTTTTAGAGATTTGAGCTTCAGGCAATGCCAAGACGCTCTGCGCTCATGTATACACACAATGCAACCTCATCTCGGGAAGAATTTCTGAAAACTACCGCTGGCAGGGATGTCTCTGTAGTGCTTAAAACAGCAGAGGTATTTTATTTTTGCTATTTCTAACTGCTATTTTTTGGTATAATCCTGTACTCTGCATTTGGTGGAGGCTGTTGATGTTCATTTTAAAGGTTTTCTTGTCCTTGATGTTAACTACACAAAGCAGTGTCTTCCCACTGGGGAGTTTCTCCAGCATACTGTATAGCAGATTGATGGACATGAGTTTTTCAGCCCACATCATAATATTTTTCAACTTTTATTTTTAAACTCTTGTTTTTAATATTATTTTGAAGTAAATTAAATACTTATAGTTAAAATAGTAAAATACTTTAATGGTTTAAATAGTTAAAATAAATAGTTAAAATATTAATGTTTAATATCATGTGGATATTATAAGGTTTGTATTGAAACTTCTAAATAAAAAGTGGCAGTTGGCACACCTAAAAATAGATGCAGGATTATTTTTTATAGTCTGAATAAAAATGCTTTATTAATTGTGTGCTATTGTTGTTTACTTACAATATTTGTTAATTTAATTTAAATGAGGTTTGGGCTCGGGATGTTGAGCATCGTGATCCTCCTTTTTAATTTCCTACGTGATCTAATCAGCGCTCAACCGCATGCATAAAGTTTTCCACAGCGCAGCGGCAGAAGTAGACTAATGATTATGAATGCATCGGGGAAACAGCAAGGAGACTGACTCTGGCCATATTAATAATACATTCAGAAATTGGTGATTTCTTTCGTTTCGGCTCTAGTGATGAAGGTAATAATTTAATCTCGTCATCTCCACAGCACTAGATGTGTCTATATTCACGTTTCATATGGATTACATATTTTTTTCCTTTAGTTTATATAAAAGCAGACATTTCACTTTCTATACGTATATATTTGTCATGTTTGTTAGGCAAGTATACACAGTTTCGGTTCATTTTCTGACGCGCTCAAGTTCACATAAAACAATACAGAATAGCGCACCCTGTATACTTTCAGTATTTTACAAAATCATAACGTTTTATCATCATTGTGAGTTCAATTAAATAAAAGTAGAGTTTTATAAAGGCTATGTAGTTTATATAGTTTCATTACATAGTTTTTGCACATCAAACTGACAGGGTGCTTAAGCCCGCTCATCGTTGCTTCCAACTATGCTCATATTTGAATTTTGCTGATTTAACAATAAATCAGCTACATCAGCATGTGTAGAGAGCTTATGTGAACACTTCATCTGTTTTGTTCTTCACTTCTGAGTACTGCTCTTTCCTAGTGAGCAACAGTTACTGAATTAGCATTCACTAAGAAAAACACATCATTCTGTTTACCACTTAAACTTCCAGGGGTTAAATAAAATTGTCAGAAAACATAATAATAATAATAATATCGACCTGGATTTTTCTTTGGATCATTGAGCTTTATCAGTTCTGGTTTAGCAAAAGTCACATCACTTGGTCCAGGGACAACATCTATAAAAGATTACAGATTTATAGCTTTATTTTCTTACTTTATTTTTTCACTATTCATATTTGAATTTCAACTGATGTTAAATTGAAGGTGAATAAAAAGTAATTGCAACCAAACCCTCAACCCAGGGGGTGTAAGGCCACATTAATAATTACTACACCACTGTGCCACCATTGTCAAGGTATTTTTTGTTGCTTCTTTTATTTTTGTTAAATCCTTTTTGGCATGAATCACATTCCATACTGAATATACAGTGCAAACTACTGTTTCTGATTATCACAATTATGAACGGGATAAAGCTGTAAAAACAACACATTTCTAACTCTATCTAAAAACATCATAACTGAAAGTATTAAACACAGTGTAAATATCTCTGTTTGTCAAAACAATAGTGTTGTGTAGAGAGATTGTGTGTACACTTTTAACTCATCTTACCTTTATCTGTGTTCTTCTTCACTTCTGAGTACATAGTATCACCTCCCTCACTGCTCTTTCCTAGTGAGTAACAGTAACTGAATTAGCATTTATTAAGAAAAACACATCATCATACCACTTAAACTTCCATAACTACTGGACATTTATCTCTATTAACTTCTATTATTTTAGTTACTGAATGATTCTGATCAGTTACAGAAAACTATGTGTTAAGATTATTAGGTGTGAAAAATGGTTTGAGGGGCTAAATGAAATCCAGAAATAGTCATAAAAATTTATAATAATGAAATAGAAAAAAAAAATCCACCTTGATTTTTCTTTGGTTTCTTCATCAGTTCAGGTTTAACACAAGTCACATCACTTGGTAGAGGGGAAACATCTAGAAAAGATTACATATTTATAGCTTTTTTTCTTACATTTTGACTATTTATATTTGATAATCAACTCTCAATTAAATTGAAGATGACTAAAAAGTAATTGCAAGACTCGGCCCCCCCCAAAAAAAAAAAAAAAATAAATAAAATAATTATAATAATAATGAAATTAAATTCTATGTTTCTTCCTCAATTGTTGAGTTTTGCTGTTGAGTTTTTCAGTTTGCATTTCTGACACAAATATACCATGTGGCTGGGTGTTACATGGCTGCTTCCTCATTGGCCAGCTGACCAACACAATTATGAATTAACAATTATGAATTGGATAATGCAGTAAAACAACACATTTCTAACTCTCTGTCAAAACAATACTGTAGTGTAGAGAGATTGTGTGTACGCTGTTATCTCATCTTACCTTTATCTGTCTTCTTCTTCACTTCTGCGTACAAATTGCCATCTCCCTCACTGCTCTTTCCTAGTGGTGTAACGGTAACTGAATTAGCATTCACTAAGAAACACACACTATTCTGTTTAATCTTCACTTAAACTTCCATGACTACAGTACATTTACCTCTATTAACTTCTGTCATTTTTATTTTAGTTACTGAATGATTCTGATCAGTTACAGAACACTGTGTATTAAGATTAGTAACGGACGAAAAATGGTTTAAGGGGTAAATAAAATCCATAAATAGCCATAAAAAATAATAATGATGAAAAAAAAAATTCCCACCTTGATTTTCCTTTGGGTTCAAGAATTCATTTAATTCAGGTTTAGCACAAGTTACATCACTTGGTCCAGGGGCAGCATCTAAAAAAACATTACGAACTTTCACTATTCATTCATATTTGAATATCAACTGATATTCAATTGAAGGTAAATAAAAAACAAAAATTCACACAAGCACACTCAAATGCCAATTAACCTAATATACATGTCTTCGGACTGTGGGAGGAAACTGGAGTACCCGAAGGAAACCCAAAGGCACAAGGCAAACTGCGCGCCACACACACACACACACACACACACACACTAGAGACGGGAATCGAACTGTCAACTACTACACCACTGTGCCACCATTGTAAATGCATTTTTTGTTGATTCTTTTATTTTTGTCAATCCATTTTGGAACAAATACCATTCCATACTGAATATACAGTACAAACTACTGTTTCTGCTTATCCCAATTATACACTGGATAACTTAGTAAAAACAACACATTTCTAACTCTCTCTGAAAACGTCAGTCATATAACAAAGTATTAAACATAATGTAAATATCTCTGTTTGTCAAAACAATACTGTTGTGTAGTGAGATCGTTTGTACGCATTAGCTCAACTTACCTTCATCTATGTTTTTCTTCACTTCTGAGTACAAATTATTATCTCCCTCACTGCTCTTTCCTAGTGAGAAACAGTTACTGAATTAGCATTCACTCATAAAAACACATCATTCTGTTTACCACATAAACTTCCATAACTGAGGAACATTTACCTTTAAATGAAAAAAATATTTTTTTCTTTGGTTTCTTTGGTTTTATCGGTTCGGGTTTAGCAGAAGTCACATCACTTGGTCCAGGGGCAGCATCTATAACAGATTACAGAGATAGAGCTTTATTTTCTCACTTAATTTTTTCATATTCATATTCTGGTTTAAATAGCTGAATAAAAAAAAATATTGCAACCTCCCAACCTCCAAAAAAAAAAAAAACCTGCAATTAAATGAATAAATATCAATCATTTTGCTCATAAGTTTTTCACGTTTCTTTCTCAATTTTTCAGTTTTGCTGCTGATTTTTATGTTTGCATTTCTGACACAAATATACTAAGTTGGTGAGAGTTACAGAGCTGCTTCTTTCATTTGATGCTCATGTAGATAATATCACCAGGATAGCATTCTTTCACCTCAGAAATGTTGTCAAGTTAAGGAATATTTTGTCACTAAACGATGCAGAAAAACTAGTTCATGCTTTTATCACCTCTAGGTTGGACTATTGTAACGCCTTACTG
Organism: Clarias macrocephalus; assembly: GCA_011419295.1. Lineage (NCBI taxonomy): Eukaryota > Metazoa > Chordata > Actinopteri > Siluriformes > Clariidae > Clarias > Clarias macrocephalus. The sequence goes on from JAAGKR010006650.1 coordinate 38,772, forward strand.
TCTGGTTGTTCAACTAGGTGCATAAACAAGCTTCAGTTAGTTCAGAATGCAGCAGCGAGAGTCCTCACTAGAACCAGGAGATATGAGCACATCACCTCCTATCTTATCTACACTTCACTGGCTTTCTGTGGAATTTTGCATTGATTTTAAAATACTACTTTTGACATATAAAGCATTAAATAGTCTCGCGCTGCAGTATCTGAGTGAACTGCTAGTATCTTATGATCCACCACGCCTACTTCGATCAAAGGATGCAGGCTGCTTTTCAGTACTGCGTATTATGAAAACTTCTGTTGGGGCAGAGCTTTTTCTTACAAAGCCCCAAAGTTATGGTATAGTACTAAAAATACATTCACCATATACATAATGTGACTGTAACTATACCAAACTGTTATTTCTCCTCTTCTGCTCTCCCCTCTCCTGTTCTCTCTCCCCCTCTCTCTTTCCCTCTCTCTGTTGTTTCTGAGCTGCTAGTGATCCAGATTCCCTTTGCCCTCTGGACTTGTCTGACTCATCCTGGTACCCTGCTTCTGGTTGGTCTCTCTGGCATGCATCTGGTGTATGGGGACGCTTTCACTCTACCATGAAGAAGGTTAGGGCCTCGACTGATGTTGACAGCTGTTTCTCTGAGGACTTGTCTTGGCTGCAGTCGCTCGATAGTTCAAGACTGGAATTTCCTACAAGTCTACCTGAGCCTCCAATAACTACCTGGCCATTCAGCAAGATGGGCTAGCCTTGTTTTAAGCTGACAAAAATGCAGCTCTGTGCAGTAACACTTGCACTGGTGGCTTGTGTGTTTACATCAACACGGAATGGTGCAAGAACTCTGGGCTAGTTTCTAGTTATCGCTCATTGCTGGTAGAGGTTGTGGCTGTTAGATGTAGATCTTTTTATTTACAGTGGGAATTCACCACTGTTTTCATTATCGGAGTGTACATTCCACCTAGCGCTAATGCTAAGGAAGCACTATGGGAATTGTATGCAAAGATCAATGAACTACAGAACACACACTTGGATGGACTGTTTATTGTCACTGGAGATTTCAACCATGCAAATCTCAAGTCAGTGCTCCCAAATTCATCAATGTGGACTTTGCAACAAGAGGGGAAAAAAACGCTGGATCTTGTTTACACAAACATCCCAGCGCATATTGGGCACAGCCCCGCCCCCACCTTGGCTACTCAGACCACATCTCGGTTATGCTAATTCCAGCAAACAGACCACTCGTCAGGCACTCAAAACTGATTCTGAAGCAGATGAAACCCTGGCCAGCAGGAGCCATCTCTGCTCTTCAGGACTATTTTGAGAACACTGACTGAAGAATGTTCAGGGAGGCTGCAACTTACTTCACTGACTTGGAGGAGTGCACGCCATCAGTGATGAGCTACATCAACATCAACAAGTGCACCGATGACGTCACTGTCTCTTAGTACAGTGGAACCTTGGATTACGAGCATAATTCATTCCGGAAGTGGGCTCATATTCCAAAACACTCTTAAACCAAATCATCATTTCCCATAAGAAATAATGAAAACTCAAATTATTCATTCCACAGCCCCCAAAAATAAATACATAAAAATAATTAATACAATAAAACAAATTAATCTGCACTTTGCCTTTAAAAAAATTACAAATAAATCCTGACAGATAAGTGTTTCCATTGGTGCGCGCACGCGCCGTGTGTGTGTGGAATTAGCCCCTTCCCTCGCCTTGTTTTACACAGTAACACTCCTCTTTCCTCTCCCCACCTCGCTTTTTCACAACAGTTTCACAACAAACACACACACAACAGAAACACCGTTTTAACAGGAAAAAAAGAAATCTCTCTGAGACTGACATGAACGTATATTAACAGACACACTTTTTAAGTTTCACAACAAGCGCATAAACGCAGCGGAAACACCGGTTTAATGGAAAAAAGTGAGACTGGCATGAGCGCATACTAAAGGAATCACTTAAGTTTCACAACAAACACACACAAACACGGAAACACCGTTTTAACAGGAAAAAAAAGTAAGTTGAGAGAGTGACGCTCAGTGTCAAAATAAGTGTCGCATGTGTGAAGCATGATACTCGGCGCTCGTAAACTAATACTTGCTCGGTTTCCGAATAAAAAATTATTTTAAATCTTTGCTTGGTTTGCGGAACACTCGTAAACCACGTTACTCGCAATTCGAGGTTCCACTGTACATCATATCATGAACTAACCAGAAACCGTGGATTATGGTGGAGGTGCGTGAACTTCTAAAGACCTGAGATTCCGCCTTCAGAGCAAAAGACAAGGTGGCCTTAAGGACAGTAAAGGCCAAACTGTCCCGGGCCATCAGAGAGGCGAAGCGCACACACGCCCACGGAATCCACAACCACTTCAGGGACTACAGTGACACACGGCGCATGTGGCAGGGTACACAAGCCATCACTAACTACAAGACATCATCATCTGCCTGTGACAGTGATGGCTCACTTCGAGATGCGCTGAACAGCTTGTACACTCGGTTCGACGTGCAGAATGACGTACAAGACCAACAATGAAGTCCTGTGTCTCACCACGGCTAATACCCACTGATTACACAAAGTTAACCCACGTAAGTCCACCACCATAGTCCCTGTGCCGAAGAAGTTTTTAGTGTTCTGTCTCAATGACTACCATCCTGTTGCACTTACACACATCATCATGAAGTGCTTTGAGCGGCTTGTCATGGGACACATCAAGACGCTGCTGCCCCCTCACTGGACCCACTGCAGTTTGCGTATCGTCCTAATCGTGCACGTGAAATTAGCCAGGCCTTTAGGGGCGCCAGCGGCAGTGGTCAGGTGTATCCCGGGAGCCAGAGCACCGGACATAGCAGGTAATCTTAGGGCTCTAGGTCAGCATAGGTTCTCTAAGATAGTGGTACATGCTGGAGCTAATGATAT
>JAAGKR010006651.1:0-12500 GCA_011419295.1 Clarias macrocephalus
TGAGGCTGCCAAAACAAGCAAAGTCTCATGCGGCTGCTGGATCGGTTATAAAAATCACATCGGTGTTGGATTTGAGCACGCCAAATAAGTGTGTAAATGATGATGAAATCTATACGTGAAAATATTTAGGACAGCTGTAACAAACCAAGACAAATGAATATCAGACATGCGATGTTTTCCTCGTTGTTATTTCTCGCGTGATTATTAAAGAGCACGGATCATAACGTGACGGGGCGAGCTTAAGTGTCAAAGTCGAGGATTTACAGAGAAGTCTCAGAAAGACATGGATGTGTCCAGAAGTACTCGGTACACCTAGACATCAGTACGACGCGTATTACTCTCACACACTCACTCATCGTTTATACTGGTCATTAATAGAAAATCTAGCTAGGGCATCTGGGCATGATATGGGGCTCTATGGGGATTGACACACTTTTGGAGCCAGCACCTAGTGGCTATTCAAGGAAATGCTCATTTCAAAATAAAAAATCCAAATTTTGTCTGTCATGTACACAACCATAAACAGTATGATATGCAATGAAATGTTTAAAGAACTGTTCGTGATCTGTTCGCGATGAGATAGAATAAGAAGATAGATTTCCCTGCAATAATAGAAGGGGAAAATTGCACTAAAAAAATAATGTATAATATAAAGCCTACTGTACAAATACACGGATATAAAATAGAAAAATATTAAATTCATGATGCAAAATAAACAATGTATAAAATGTATAAATGTGCAATATCAAAGAAGTATATAGATATCATTTTCACACTTCTGCATCAGACTCATTTTTCAGAACTAGAAGTTGTTCCCCTGCAATAATGGAATACCAGCAATGAAACAAAAAACCTACTTGTATTTTCTCGCTAACAAAAAACAGTTACTTGTCATTTATTCTTTATTTTTGTTCCCGAACTTAAAACCTGTTAGGCTGGAAGTTTTTTTAATCCAAATTTTTCACATTTTCCAGATCTCTTCCAGAGAATTATGTAATAACATGTATGGCAGCTGAAAGGGAGAAAAAGTTCGAAAGTACCCTAAGATTTCCACTAAAGCATGGATGAGATTTTGGTACGCACAGAAAAGAGACAAAAATAAAAACAACACATTTACAAATCACTGCCTTGCTAGAATTGTTGTCATTCAGAGATTCAGAGAAAGGTGTGTGTGTGTGTGTGTGTGTGTGTGTGTGTGTGTGTGTGTGTGTGTGTGTGTGTGTGTGTGTGTGTGTGTGTGTATGTTTTATGATCGAGCATCTTGGAAGGAATGGCGCTCATGAATCCTGCATTTCTAAAGCTGCACAAAGTGAGAAACAGTACATTTCTAATATACTAAGGCCTCACTGCCCCCTACTGGTGACAGTAAGCATTGACAAAGATGCAAAAGTGTGTGTCAGTGTGAGTACTTGGAAGTGGCACTTGTATCCACACTCACCTCAGGCTGGATGGCTTTGAACACTGGAGCATCCATAAGTGTGATCTGACCCTACAGAAAAGAAGAAAATGTCTATTAAACGTCACACAGTTGTGAATTCACTTTCACATGCTTCAAGTTATGACCAAATTTATTAAGTGTATTAAGTGTATTTGTATCTGGGTGTTGAGGGAATTGTGTTGAAGCATTCGCTGCATGTAAGTCTATTAGTCAATAACCACAGGCTACATCACTCAGTCTCTGCTCTTATGTTCTAAGAGGAGGAACGACTAAGCGGCAGCTGTATAAATAACCACATCTGCAGTCTCCTAACAAACTAAAGGAACTGTACTCACTAATATTTTTATTTGCATGCAGTTCAACAAAATCTTTTCTATATAGTTAAGTAAAGCCTTTGGGTTAACATGAAAGTCAACATAATTTACACCTGAACAATAGACTTCACTTTTAAATTCACACTGGTTCAGAAACAGAACGATTTCCTGAGAAAGAAAAAATTTATCACACTCAGTTTTTTTTTTCCCTTCTTTTACAACACAAAAATATATTTGTATAAAATCCCCATCCACTTCATCAGAGTCCCCTGTGCGCTTGTACATTCATACACTCCACCAATGAAACCGAGGACAGGCTCCTGCACACTAATAAGCACTCTTTACACTGATAATGAGCAGAAAAGCATCTCAGATGGCACTTGCCAAACATTTAGATGGAGGTAATATTTAGACATTTAGATGTAAGATTTTCACTTTTTTACCCAAGAACAGGAACCCAAGAAGGGCGAACAGATCCCGAGAACGGAATGATTGTGTTCACACAGATTAAAATGAACCAGACTTTGGGGTCAAGTGTTCTCATCAACAATGTGAAAAAACCCTAAGAGTCATCTTTCTGCCACTCTTCTCTAGGTTTCAACATTTTCTGTGTTCTGAGATGTACTTCTGCTCACTTTGGTTGTAAAGGGTAACTGTACCTTCTACAACCTTAAGTACACATTTCATGCATCTGCTCAGAATCACAGCAAATATGTGCACTTTTATTTAACTACATTTACATGGCATTCGTTACCTAACAACAGCGGCGTGTATTATTTAAAGCGGTAATTTCGCCACCTGCTGACTATTATGCGCAAGTGCCTTTCCTTCGAGATGCCTAATATCGTAACAGGTGTTTGAAATCAGTAGCAGATCAGAACGTTCATAATTGGGAAGCAGCGAGACAGCGAGAAAGAGAGATTTTTTCTTTTGAAATGGCGACTGTGAGCTACTGAAGTAAATTTTACTTTTACTCAGGTATACATTTAAATGGAGGACTTCTACTGTACATTAACCTGAATAATATTAGCCCTACGGCATCTCTACTTTTACTCAAGCTTAGGGTTTGTGTACTTTGCCCAACTTTGGTTACTAAAGACCAGTTGGGTTCTTTTCCTCAAAAAAAAAAAAAATCAAGAGACTGGTGTTAATGTGTGAAAATCCCAGAACTAGTTTCTGAGATACTCAAACCAGCCTGACTGGGACAAACAACCATGCAGTAGCTAAATTCTTGAGCTTCTGATGACTAACTTAGTGATACAGATACTCTTGACCTATATGTGTATGATGTCACACACTGCAGTGATGCTACATGATTGGCTGGCTGGAAAAATCGCATGATTGAACAAGTTTATCCCCAGTTGTGCAATAAAGCTGGGTGACTAAGATCACTCGGTCACTGATTTTAAACAAGAGCATTATCATGGTACTGGTTACGGTGTCTCCGCTGCCAGATCCCTGGATCACTTGGGGTGCGGTTGGAATATGCCCTGAATGGAACACCATGAAATCATCACAGGACATCATGCACAAACATCCATGCACTACCTCACAGAGGTTCGACATTTTTAACCAGTCAACCTGGAATCCCTATTCTGGTGATGTATGTAATGAAGGGACTTTAAATAGCTAGAAGACTGGAAAGTTTGAAGTGGAGCACTCCAGTTCAGCACTCCATACAACAAGACGGCACTGCAGTGTGAGTGAATTACATCCAGGCTGTTTTAATTATTACTGAGACGAGGCTGACCAAAGGGAGGGGCAAGAATGGAAGCAGTAGGACAGATTGGAAGCTTTCGTAAAGCATTAACTGAACAGCGAGATTGTTCTGATTTCTTGCATGAACAGGTGGGAGTGTGATTAAAAGACACATCTAGTGCATAATTATTTGTTTGCAGTGGGTCACAACATCGGTCTCTCTCTCACACACAAACATACACACACCCTCGTGCCCGCAAAAAAAAAAAAAAGTAAAAGAAAAGAAAGGGAGCATGTCTTACTGCATATTCCTCCGGCGTGACCTTCAACACATCAAAGACAACAGCGTCGAAACTTTTCTTCAACTCAGCCGAGCCCTTATCACTCAGAGACTCTGAACTGCTGCTCTTCTGAGAGACATAACGAGAGCCCAGTCAGAAAGTCACACGGGGTGAAGAAACCCAGTCTGCTCGTAACTGACTCTAATTTCAAGATAATTTTCAACAGCATTCTAAAAATATAGTCATGCTAAAAGCCACACACACATTAATTCTATTTTAAAAACAGAATTTGTCATTGGTGAGTACCACAAACACAACTGACCTCTGAGGTGATAGCAGTGGAGACACTGGGTTGGCCATTAGGGACGTCCATCATTCCCGAACCATCAGGCATTAGCGCAGTAGCTTCATCATCATCCTCATCCTGATCTGATGGAGTTTGCCTGTCTGGCAGTCTACACACACAGCAGAGACAAAAATGAGTAATCATGTAGATTTTATCCTCCATCGGAAAACTGGAAGTGTTCCTTTTTATTTTTGCAACTGGACATCAGTCTAGTACCAAAGGTTCCAGTCATATTCACTTTTAGTACCATGTAAAGATTAGTATTCATAGGATAATGATGCTAATTAATTAATTCAATATTCAACAGACCTGTATACAGTGATTTTTTTTCCTTGTTGCATGCATATTTGTCACACTAAAGTGCCTGAGATTATCAAATAAAGTTTAATAATGCACAAAGCTAAACTGTAAATACAAAATGTAGTTTAAAATTATTAAGAGAGACCTGCCTAGCTCTATGTGGGAAAAAAAGGAGGGGCAAATACTTTTTCACAGGCCTGTATATGTTTAGAGAATTTTCCAACACTGCATGAATTAACAGACCTACTGTTGACATACTGACCATACTTTTTCTAAAAAGTTTCTAAAAGTTAGTTTTGGGCAGCAAGTAGCGAAATCAAAATTAACTTTTATGTAGTTAACCCTCAAACGTCCTCCTCAGCCTTTTGGTAGAGCATGCTTTACTACGAGGGGTGCTCCGATTGATCGGTCGCCGATCATTATCGGCCGATAATTGCTGTGGGAAGTTTGATCGTCAGTCTCTATAATGGCCGATATAGAAAAGCCGATCAGATGATGCAAAACTCGCGGGACAATTTTTTTGCGCGCTGCTAAAATGTCTTCACCGGTCTGGCAGTTCTACGTGTTGTGTGAAAAAGACAATACATTAGCAATCTGCAAGCTGTGTAACAAGCCGAGGCGGGAAGCACCCAAAGTATTTTAACACCACGAACTTCAGACATTTGAAGGTTAGTCACGTAAAGGAACACGAGCAGTTTTCAAAGTTGGCTCGCGCTAAGAGAGCGGGAGAGCTCAGCAACTCGCGCGCCGCCACTCACTCAGCTGTCAGTAATACCCCTATCTCACCTACGCGGTTTCGCTCGGTGGCCGTAAGTATGGTTCATCATGATTCACTGCGAGTTTTGTCGCTGTGATTATGTTTCCATCTTACCACGCGAAGAATTAAACATGTTTAATTTTTTAGCGGTCCTCGCGGATGCTTGTGAACCTTGCAAAACTTCTGCCGACTCACGTCCTACTTGTCTGTTATTTTATTTCATTTTATACAATCTACAGAAAAGTTTTATTTGTCAAGCTCTAAGCTGTTCCCAATTACTAACCACAGCACAGTAATAGCAGGCTGCTATGTTTGAAGGAGACGTGTTGCACATGTTGCTTGCCAATAAATACAGATGTCAATTCATGATATTCCTCTTCTTGTAATTTCAATACTTAATTTACATTGTTGTTAGATATAGTTTAATAAATAATGCTACATGATAAGGCTTCAAGTAGACCCTGTAATCGGTGATCGGTATCGGTCGATACAGCTTCTAGTGATCGGAGATCGGCCCCAAAAATCCTGATCGGAGCACCCCTATTTACTACATATTACTGAAAAACATTTTGAACTTTCCGATTAAGGAATCTCCACCTCCCGTTTCAAGTCTTCAAAACTACACATCACTTTTTACGACCGTAGTCAGCAGAAAAGCATTTCAGAAGGGACTTGTGGTTAAACCTTTAGATGGGCATTAACAGAAGGAGACCAGATCAGGTTTCTCCCTCTTTATGCAGGAAGAGGAATCTAAGGCTACACTGAGGACAGGCTCATCCTTCTGCCATCCATCTCAAAGTTCATTTCGTGACTCATGTAAATCGTTTATAAGACAGTCACAACCCCAGAACCTTTGGCGCTGTTTAACAGTACAATCTACAGGGAAATTTAAGAAACCTGTCTGTACACATACAGTACTGTGCAAAAGTCGGAGGCACATGCACGCAAATGCTGTAGAACAAGGATGCCTTAAAAAAGCTTCTACAAATATTACAAACAATACTATAAAAAGCAGTAAAAAAACAACTGATCAATTATTGTTGTGATGATCCTTTGCTTAAAATTCAGTCTTGTACATTTGGTGCAGTTTTATAAGGAAGTGAGCTGCTTAGTTTTACTTAACACTTTGCAGAATCAGCTACAGTTGTTCACACCTGTTGTGGTCACACTTGCTTCTTTTTCCATGCAGCAAAACCCAGAAGCTTTCTATTTGTCTATTTTGTATTATAAGGGGTCTTTTATAGAACATGCTGCTTTCTTTTCTGGCCTACAGATACTTTCCTGTAAGACTTTTTTTTTTTTTTTGCTGGAATACTTGTGTTTGAAAATATGATTTTTTTTAATAACGAAGTCATAAAATGAACAGGTATAACAGTTTTTTGTGCAAAATAAAAAAACAGGGTGCTTAAGATTTTTGCACACTACTATATTAACCTGGAACTGGATAAAACTGCATAAGTGACAGCAAAAATACAGCATTTGATTTTTATATTTCTGCATTTATATGATGTTATAAAAGAGCAAATTAAGACTCGTTTTCATTTCTTAGTTCAAAAATACCACTGCCTAGATGATCACAAATGTAATTACTACATGCTTTACAATATTAATAATTACTAATATTGTATGTCTGTTTTAGGGGAGGACTGTCATTTCACCCTTACACCAAAAGCAATATGAGTCCAGAATTAATCAGCAATACACAACTCTAATGAAAAAAATTAATAAATAAATGCCAGCACACATTGAATAAAACTCAGAATGTCTGAATTATTTAAACACTCACTCCTGTTCAGTCATGTCTGGTTTGTGTTTGACTGTACTGACTGAATAATTGAAATGTTTGCCCTAAATATTTTAGGAATGGTTTCAGAAGGAAGGCAGAGGTTTCGTGAGTACAGGCTAAGATTTCTAACACAATTTCTCCACCTTTTGTTGGTAATTTCCATGATTGTACTACAGAGTGGTGCTAATTGGGAGGACCCAAGCCCTTTTTTCAATAATTGTATATTCAGCAGCACTTATATTATATGTAGTGCTGTCAATCAATACATTTTTTTTTAATCACGGTCATAGTCTTTGATTAATTCAATTACTTGTATTATAAACATGCCATGTTGGAATAAAGAAATGCATGACACAGGTTAGAGGAAACAGATTGGGCAGTTTTATTATACCTCAAATTATAACATTTAAAACATTAACTCTCAACTGGGACTGGAACAGCATGCACTGGCTGGGTAGTACGGGGTGTGGAAAACCCACCGACAGTGAGGCTCGAACCAGGATCCTCAGATCCGAAAAAGAAACAACCTAGAGCCTTAGCTTTGGTTTTATCCAAGTGTCCAGCTAGAAGCTTTTTATAATAAAACTTGACGTTCAGCACACCAGGTGATGTTTCCTCAGCCATCTTATTATCTGTGTTTAAATGTGCCATTACCACACACACAGCTGGGTAATCGTGATGCGGTTATGGGAAGCCATTGGGATCAAACTCGGTAATATGATTAATTTAGAAATTCTAACGCAAATTTAAACACATGGATTAATGCGTTAATATTGTCAGCTCTAATTATATGACAATGACAATTACTGTTTTCCTGGTTAGGTTAGGATGAAGGAAGTCATAGGAACAAACAGAAACGAGTGTATTGAAGAGAGAGGAAGAGCAGCTGGTCATGTGGCTCTGCAGGCTTTAGTGTGTGTTGGCTCAAGCTGAAACACCAGGTGGTGAAATTTGCATTGCCTGAATGCTTTCCCAGTTCTAATCCTAATCAGTTTCTGTTTTTTTTTCTTTCTTTCTCCAGTACACTTACACACACAGACAGATACTCACACACAACTCACCAAGTCAATGTCAGATAAGCATATCGACTGCTGTTCCGTCCACGTCGCTCAGCGCAATCTTTGCTGTGTGAATATTTCCACCGCAGGTCCTCAGTACAAACCTGAAAAAGGAATAAAAAAAATTATTTAAAATTTTTTTTATCATTATTCAGGGAAAAATGCTCAGCATAACCACAAGTAATATGATTCAACACCATCGAACAATTTCACAAAGTCATCCTCAGTCATTACCACTAGGTGGTGCAGTGACTTCATAGAAAACAGAAGGGGATTAAAGAGCAGCTGTCTGCAGAGTTTGCCTTACAGTGCGAGAGGTCACGGGGTTTACCCAAAGCAGAGAACCACAAGAGCAGACAACCACACGAGACCCTGCGGGATAAATCAATACGATCGAGTGTGACGATAGGATTTCCTAAACAGCTTCATAGATAAAGCACGGAGGCTGAGCAACACTAATTACTCTGAACTGTGGGTCAAACGCAACACCTATCCTGTACAGTTCTCCCTTGTGTTTATGTTCATTTACACGATAACGACAAACACGTCACTAACATGCAACTGTGACGCAAGCACGTCTCACACGATTACACTCCACGGCTGTCTTTTCAGCACCCAGAGCTGCGAAACGCTCGTTTGCACCAGCTGAGCACATCATGCAAAATATTTTTATCAAGAGAATGTAAAGCACATTTAAAGAGACAGGAAGTCAATAAGATGCTTGGAGTATTTACATATATACACGCTGCGTCAACAGCATCATAGAACTGTTATATCTGCTCTATGAGATGAGGGTTTCTGTATGTTCCTTATCCTATACTGCATGACGTAAAGTTTGGATGTAAACGCTGAAACGATGAAGTAAAATAATTTCAGACGGATGTTTCACATTGTTAAAAAGATAACAAGAGAACATTTTCTCAGCTCCGTACACATCGGCGCTGGCCTAAAATGAGTTTCAGAGGCGAGAATGTAGGATTTCCATGGAGTTGCCATGACGATGAGAGACTTCTGTGCTGGGGGAAAAAAAGCAGCCTGTCATCAGACATGCAGCAGGAAACAAATCACAGACTGAAACCGGGCCAAGGCAAAGCCGCCTAGAAGTTTTCAATATAAATGGCAGGAACTCGGACCATTTGTACTTCCATTCGTACGTGATTCAGAAGCTTTCAGAGGAACAGGAAGGAACTCAGGATGGGATTCAATCCACAAAGTGCCAGGCTGCTGACAGATACATTGTGTGAATGAGCGCTGCGTGTATTATGCTGCATTTGACTTCTGCTTGGAAGTTGTTTCTTATTGCTGTCTTAGCAAGAGATTAGGAAGAACCTACAAATATGTTCATATTTGATTTTCTTTTATTAGCAACAATCTGTCCACATAACTATGATTTACATTTATATCATCACTTAAATCAACAAAATGTTCAGTCAGAAGAGATGGGAATCACTAGGGAGAACCCGAAACATCACATTACGATATCTAAGAGCAGATATGATTTGTATTGTGATTCTATAAATAATTTTTTAAAAGTATCATGATTTTATAAATTATCCATTTTGCTGCCTTTTTTATGATTTTATTAAAATTTCAAACAAACTTAGGAAATAATTTTTTCCTACCACAAAACAAAGTGTATAGTTCAGAACGCCCCCCGTAGGATTATAACGGAATGGCATGATTTTACCACCACAAATGCAAAAACAATGCTGAGAAAAAAGTATCATAAATCTCAGTAAACTACTAAACATTAAAATTGTTTTACAGACAAAAAAAAGTGACATTCTTTTAATTCAACATACTCTAGTCCAGCATAACCACAAACTGTTACATCTTACATCATCTCACTAACTCACTCACTCATCGTTTATACCGCTTTAACCTGTATACAAGGTTACGGGGGGGCCTGAAGTCTATCCCAGAGACTTGGGGAATGAGGTAGGGTACACCTTGGACGAGGCGCCAATCCACCACGCACGCACGCACGCACGCTCCTTTACACACAATGGGCAATGTGAGAACGCCAATTAACATAATCTGCATGACCTTGGACTGTGGGAGGAAACCAGAGTACCCGGAGGAAACCCACCAAGCACAGGGAGAACATTCACAATCCATGCACACAGACAAACCAAGACCTTAATCCGGACCCTGGAGGTGCAGGGCGACAGTGCTAACAACTAAACCAACATGCCGCCACATTATTAATTCATCATGACGGTTCTATTTGAATGCAGCTTTCTATCCAAACAAATGTGTCAGATTCTTTTACACACCACTAATGGTTTCCTATAAGGTTGCACCAATTGCTTACATAAATAAATAAATAAATAAAGCATAGTGCCATATTTTGACACATTATTTTGTTTAAACTTATATGTAACTATTAACTGTAATATTTAATATTCAAATGTCTTCATCAAGGCTAACAGAAAATAACGGCACAAACGTTCACATTAACAGGATTTTCGTCGATATTTATTTAGCACCTTAGAGGTTATTTCATGAAAATAAATAAACAAATACTTCAATTATTGACAGAAGACTCTACATAAATTCCGGACTAGGGATAAATCCCCTGTAATAAATTGCAGCCTTTTGCAACTGGATAACTGCACTGGTTCTTATCGCAATTCAGATTTTTATGCAATTAACTGCAGCACAAGTTTCCGACACTGTCATTACAACAAACTCTCAAACAGCTCTAATCAAAACCGGAGTGCAAAATCCACTCTTCGTGCAGGGAGCATGTTGAGGCTGGAGAAAAATAATCAAGATGATGATCTTGTTGAATTAAGTTACATAGAATACATAGTAATCAAGAGGAACAACTGCAGAGCGTCTGGAAGCAGTGATTATTAAAGTACTAATAAAGTAATAGTCTTAATAAAAATCAATATATAGCTGATAACAGATCGAGTTTTTATCTGGTTCATTTCCGGCAGTTCAGCGACGAGATAAAATCTAAATAATTCGAATTTTCTATCTGTGGCATGATTTGAAGTAGATAGTCACGACCATGATGCAAGAACATAATGTGCTTTAAATCACTAACACTCACAACAATGAAAAAGAGACACTGCTCTGAATTTAGTCAGTAATTATTACCAAGTGCACCGAAACCACATCAGGTGGCACCACATAAACTACGCCACGTGTTACAAATGCACAAGCAAACTAAACATAGAGAACCTGGTTTAAATACAGCGCTAAGCAGCTGCTGGATGTACTGTTCTTTTCACTCATGCATTTTATTTTCCGTCGAGCCTAGAGTTTGGTCATGACGTGTCAGTTTCATAATTACAAGCAACTTTTGTCCAACTCTCACGGAAACAGCATACATAAGCGCAATGATATTAAAACGTGATATTTATGCAGCCGTTCATTCGTTTTAAACAATGGATGCGAATTTTGCAAAAATATGCTCAGGTTTTTGCTCTAGAGGTCGGCTGAGTTTGTTGACATCCAGAAAGAGGAAGGAAGCCAGATGCATCGCTTTTAGCTGTTTCATCAGCTGTTGCTAGCACTGCTATGAAACCCCCGCGCTGCCGGTGCTAATTGATTGACATTAGCAAGCACCCCAGACTTGCGCAGAGGCAAAAAGTTGCATGAAATCTGATCTGCCCATTCTCGCTCGAGGCACATGACCACGGAATCTGAGTCACTTCAGGCTAGTAATGTGAACATAGCATAAACAACTGTGAAAACTGGATGCAAGGGAAACGGTTAGAATGGTCACAGATACATTGAATCATACCACCATAGACCTAGAGTTTTGTAATTATATCACGTTTCTGCACTGAAAGCACGGCCTAAAAAGCATCTGCCATGTCTGGCTGCGTACGAAATCAGCCTGGTCTGCAGGTAGTCCTGCATGAAGACATGCCTTGCATGCATAAAGCGTTAGTCTGCATCTTTTGAGTGTTGAATGGACAGGGAAAAAAAATAATAAATAACGGACTAGTTTCAAAACCTGCATGCAGGAAAGTGACACATGGAACTGCACAAAAGTGAACCATGTGTCAGAAAGAATTCTTCTATTTGAATAGGATTTAATGATTCAAGAAGTCAGGACACGAACCTACAAAACAAACACCCTGTGCGCCCACCTTTAATCATTCAGAATTTTTTTCCCCTGCTTTCAGATTTTTCCCTGAGCTTAGAGCACATAGTTGTAACATTAAGTACGTTGGTTTAGAACAAAGCTGGTACACATCAGGAAAGGAGAGCTGTTGGAGAAGGTTTCGCACTAGCCTTATTATCCTCACTTCTACTCAATCATGAATCTACAACTGGATTTGTAACAGTTTCACTGTGCACTATAAGCACATCAGTATAGTGCAGTTGGCCTTCATGTAGTTATTCCATTAATATTATCTTTAAAGGTTCAGGGGGAATGTGATTGTGCAAGTGAACCATGCACTATAAATGATGGAAAAGAAACCCGAGCCTCAGGAGTGGATCTTGTCTCATTCAGTAACGGTCATTTCTTAAAGCGCAGCGAACGCTTTTTCCATTTTAA
>JAAGKR010006651.1:17500-41684 GCA_011419295.1 Clarias macrocephalus
GTCATTAAAAAAAGTATATGTGTCAACTAGGGGTGCTCCGACTGATCGGTCGCCGGTCATAATCGGCCGATAATTGCTGTGGGAAGTTTGATCGGCAGTCTCTATAATGGCCGATCAGATGAGGCAAAACTCGCGAGACAAATTTTTTTGCGCGCTGCTAAAATGGCTTTACCAGTCTGGTGTTGTGTGAAAAAGACAATACATTAGCAATCAGTAGGGCTGCAACTAGCGATTATTTAGATTTTTGGGCAATTATTTTTTGATTAATCGGATAAAAACTAAACGCTTCTTTAATTTGATGTTTTGCTTATAACTATATAAAACCATAAATCAGGGTATTATTTATGTATAAAACTAAACTTAAAAAAATGCAAAAGCCACACATACTGTAGAGTTTAATGATCTTTAATTTTGACATTTTAAATCTTAAATTAAAGACAAAATTTGTTTTTGAACAGTAAAACTCCACTAAATATCCAAAATATAAATAAATAAATAAATAAATAAGCAAAACAATTGTTGTACTCTTATTATAATGGATGGCACCTTATAGTGGCTGCTTGTTGTGGAGTGCATGGGGGATTTCATTTCTGAATTAACTAACTTATGCTGACTTGTCTCTTTCTAAAAATAAATAAATAAATAACAGCATTTGAGTATGCAAAATACAGCATTTTAACAATAATTGCAGATATTGCCAGCTGATAGAGAAGGAACAGCCAATCAGAAGTAGTGTGTGGAAGTCTGTGATTGGCTGGTTTTGTGGCAGTTTTGTAACAATGGACAAAGTCGAGCGTGCACAGAAAATAAATGTTGCTTGGGTGTGAAGGCAGGGTCGAGCGCGAACAGAATCGATAAGTCGCGCGTGCGCGGAGAACATGTTGAGTGAGCAGGGTAGACATTGCACGCGCAGAATCGAGCTGTACGCACTGCACGTGTATAGAGTGCTTTGTCTGCTCTCAAAATGTCAAACAGCGCGCTCAGAATTGTTTTTCCTGCAGACGCTTCTGTAACCTCCATTGCGCGAGCGGCTGTGTATCTGTGTGTTATCTTTGTGTATTTGTGCATTTTGTGGTCGCGCTCCTCAGTAACGTGAGCAGTCCAACTAATCGATAACGCCATTCGTTGACAACAAATATTATTATCGATAATTATTGATCTTATCGATTAGTTGTTGCAGCCCTAGCAATCAGTAACCTGTGTAACAAGCTAATTCCACGAGGCGGGAAGCACCCAAAGCATTTTAACACCACGAACTCATCAGACATTTGAGAGCGCGCGAGTTGCTGAGCCGCCACTCACTCAGCTGTCGGTAATACCGCTACATCACCTACGCGGTTTCGCTCGGTGGCCGAAGTTCATCATGATTCACCGCGAGTTTTGGCGCTGTGATTACGTTTCCATCTTTCCGCGTGAAAAATTAAATAATTTTTAAACAAGTTTTTAAACATGTTAAATTTTTTGCCGGTCCTCGCGGATGCTTGTGGTCCTTGCAGACCTTCCGGCGACTACTTCCTACTTGTCTGCTATTTTATTTCATTTTAAATAAATTGTTTCTTTAAATAATTTTAAATAAACAAATTATTTTATTAAAGCTCTAAGCTGTTCCCAATTACTAAACAAGCACAGGCTGCTATGTTTTTAGATGACGTGTTGCACATGTTGCTTGTCAATAAATACAGTTGTCAGTTCATGATATTCCACTTCTTGTAATTTACATTGTTGTTAGATATAGTTTAATAAATAATGCTACATGATAAGGCTTCAAGTAGACCCTATGATCAGTGATCGGTATCGGCCGATACAGCTTCTAGTGATCGGAGATCTGTGATCGGCCCCAAAAATCCTGATCGGAGCACCCCTAATGTCAACCTACTCAATGGTTCTGCAATCAATTATGCAAAAGAAGCAAAGAAAATGTTCCATCATGCCCTTGTAAAGGGTTTCTTCGTTTGTGTGTGCGCGCATGCATGTCCTGAAGTTCTACAGCCTCCTGATTCAAAGCTCCCTGAGGACGTGCGTTCGAAGCCAGCAGGCTGCATGAAGGTGAGTCGTCTGCTCACTTGCTGCCCTTCTTTTAAACCCGCCACCCTCTTCCTCCCCTCCCGCACTATGGACAAGTCCTCCCAGCTTAGCAGGTCCTGCTTGGCATCTTGACGTTTTATTTGAAGGTTTTTCACAGCTTATATTGGTTGCGTGAAGGTGATCAGGCCGGTCAATACAGAATCCCTGCAGTAATGAGGTGAATGTCTGGGTTGTGCTCTCACTTCATCCAACTGTATAAAATACACAGAGGAGCAAAAGAAACGTCTATTCCAGGCAAAGTGATGAAAACTGAAGCAGCGATAGGGGAAAAAAAAAAAGTTTGAGCAATAATGCTCAGTCACTCGACAGGAAACAAGAGAGATTCTTATCTGTTCCTGCCTGTTGGATGTGCGTTTAAGTACACGTGTCAGGGCTGTTAAGCAGATTGCTCCACAGGGAAAGATCTGTGGGTGGTTACAATACCAGCGGCACTTAAATCGAAATGTCTACATCAGACAAGGATACCCTTAAAGACCAAATAAGGACTCAGTAGTCAGGGCTGAACAAAAGAGACTAGCCTGGGACCCTAACTTTTTTGTGAACAAGTTAAATAATATATATATAGAATGAGTAATGATTAATTTGATACAGATTAAGGATGAACCGATTGTGATATTCTGTGCTGATACTGAACTTGGCCAATGGCAATACCAATGTTTCTTTGTTTGGTTATTCTTGTGCACGTCATGCGAAACAATCTTTGTAACAATCAAAATTGTAGTAATGTGGCCATGCATTAATGGCAAATAACAGCACTAGATAGCCCCTAATTTTTTTGTTAAGGTCAACTACAGTATACTTCAAGACAAGTGCAACAGAGCTGCCCTGCTTAACCTTTTCCTCTGGGATGAATAGTGTAGGGGATTATTGTCGTAATCTACTTGTATACTCCAGACATGCATGTACGATGGCGAGTCAAAGATGATCTGACCAACGGTTATTTAAAAACTTCTGTTGGCCGCATTACCTCATCAGCGCTTTACATTCAAGGCCAGCACTTTACGTTCTACTGTCTCGCCAGTCACTGCTGTCCGGATGTGAACGTGTTCTATCACAGAAACATATAATTACATCACAGAAAGGTGAACATGCATGCAAAAATGGATGCCCCGCTTGCGATTTGCCGAGAAAGAAGAGCAGTATGTAGTGACTTGTGGGTTTTTATTGTGTACCTGCTGCCGAAACAACTCTCGGAAGAGCATAAACAGAAGTGTTTGGATATCTGCAAACAAAATCTGGACCAATTCTCAAAGGAAGATAAAAGTTTCTTTAAGAGGATCGTCACTGGGGAGATGACATGGATTCATCACTACGAGCCTGAGGGTAAACAGCAGAGTATGGAATGGAAACCTCCTCTATCGCTGACCAAGACAAAGTGCAAAAGTCAACTATCACCTGGAAAATTTATATTTAAGTTTTTTTGGCATTCCCAAGAGCCAATATTGGAACATTATCAAGAAAAAATGTAAACACACGAAGCTGGATTGAAAAGCATGAAGCATATGGGTTCAACAGTCACAGAGCTGAAATTTCTGCAAGACTATTGAGAGCCAACTCTCACATGAGCCCTT
Organism: Clarias macrocephalus; assembly: GCA_011419295.1. NCBI lineage: Eukaryota > Metazoa > Chordata > Actinopteri > Siluriformes > Clariidae > Clarias > Clarias macrocephalus. The sequence goes on from JAAGKR010006651.1 coordinate 21,157, forward strand.
GTCGTTGTTGTTGCTGCTGTTGTATTGTATTGTAGCACAATGCCGCTATTTGAACAGTGCCTGTTCTAGAGAAACCTGTTCTGTAGTGACTCCGAGCTGTAGCTGAGGCAGCGCATCAGGGAGCGCTCGTCTGTGCTGCTGCTTTTACATGTAATCAAGTGTAATGGAATAGGCGATCGATTGCCGGAATAGACAGCAAGGAAGCTTATGTCCTAATATCTAAAGTCTTCCTTAAAATTCTGAACACTAGCACAGAAACTGAATAGTAGGAGGAACGAAACGCTTCACAATGTGAATGCAGCTGAATCAGTGGTGTAAATCAGGTTGGTGGCTTGGCCCAAACACGTAATACTAAATTTGTTCAATGAGAAGCACATAACGATTATTGATGCAATTATATTTACACTAATTTATTTTTAATATGAAATTTAAATTCATTTGCAATCCAACCTGCCTGACGATAAAGACTACATAATAACATATCGATCCACCCAACAGCTTTACAATTGGGATTCTATTGATCATGCATAATGCATTGCAACAGGTCATATCAGGCCATTTCTTCTTTTTTTTTGCAATGCATTGCACTGCTTGCACACGATTTAAATAACTCTGTAGACATGCATGAATACAGGTGTTCCTAATAAAAATAATTACGATTGGCATTCACTTTATTATTATTATACAAAAGTTCACCAGCATGGGTGGCTTACAAAACTCAAATTAACGACCGGTCACGGAAGCAGTTTCAGCAAGAAAACACATCTAATAACATTATGTCATCTTAAACAACTTTTTATCTCCATAGTAAATCTTTCTAAATTGTTCCAAATTGCTTCGGAACCGTCCGTGTTCTGTTTCACTGCCAACTGGTTGAATCCCGAATCTCTCTCCAATTGCAGTTAAAGTCTTTCACAAAGACTATAATGCTGACAAGAGGGCAGCTACATGCAAAAAAACACATTTAAAACCACAATCACAGGCAGATTTTATTAAGGAAACATCTGATAACGTTGTTAGTTACATTATTAACACCCCTGTTAATTACTGTTGGTCGCCAGCTCGGCCAGTCATGGTTAGTTGCAGAAGGATATGTTGATGGAGCAAAGTAACTTAAACAAATAAACAAAATAAACAAATAAACAAAAAAAAATAAACAAAAAAAAAATCATAATCTCTTGATAATAAATGGTGTTTGTGGAACTGTTGTATAAAAGCAGTATCTCACTGTTCAGTACTGTTGTACTGAATATCAGCACAGCTGTGTTAACTTTGGCACTCGAGCTGAGCCCTTCGATCGAATCAGAGGCCGTGCTGATAACCAACACAAGAGCACTCTGTCTAATGTCATATTGGTCAATTATATTACAAAAGACGAGTTAATACAAATTAATGAACGGACAAAAAACAAGGACGACTAACTGAGACCAACAAACCGTATGTATCTGTTCTGCCTTACCTACAAATTCAGCTCCATTATCTGGGGCCGACCCGAGCCACACCTTTTCTCAGGGCCTTATACGATACAGGTTTTAAATAGGTCTTAGCATGACGAGCTGAAGCCATGCTCCGAGTCAGACTTTGCAAGTTAAAACAAAGTTATCACGTGTGTAGACCTGTTGTACTGAAACCTCAGGGCTGTTCTCCAACTTGCACCTTCACACACTACAGTTTCAAAGATGCAAAAACATTAAAGCAGAGTCACATTATGCAGTTTCTCAATGACCACATAATCTTCATTATTTTTCTGTGCGGTTTCTGTGGGGTCCCCCCACCCCACCCCACACATCTAAGTTTGGACCAAAAGACATTTTATTTACTGGCGAATTTGTCTGTGAATTTGTCTGTACTGCTGTTCAGGATCAGGCTTAAATATACATCACATTCTTCTGTTCAGACCTGAGGTAGATGTTTGTTTGATTAACCCTCATGTTGAAAGCTCTATATACAGTCACATTTAAAGCCCCTGGCAAAGGAAAGCAGATTCACAGCAGAATTTACAGTACGATCCACAAAAAACCCCTGAAGCACCAGCAACAGAAAATCCCAAAGCCTCACAGAGCCACCTCTCTTTTTACACTGATCTACCAGGTGCTTTCCTTTCATGTTTTCACTTTCTGAAACAAACAAAATAATATTTCTTCTCTGAGCAGAGCATCCAGAGCTAACTACAGTTGTAATGACGCTACATGTTCAGGCAATTGGTCTGATACTCTCAGGAAGAGGGATTTTTTCTTTCATTCTTGCAAATGTTCCTAAACCCCTCAGTTGTCATAAAGCAGCAATTAAAACCGCTGACAACAATTATTTTCTTCGTCCGTCTAACAACTAGTTGAAATAAATGACTTGCCGTTTTACTCTCAAGAAACCATAAGGTTTTACTTGTGGTATATTTTCAAGTAATTCACACTGAACCCACGAATTCGGCATCAGAGCTACCTCAACATCCCGCAATCGGATGAGGCGTGATGTTTAACACAACGGCGTAGGTGTCTTGTATGACATATAACACAATACTGCACATACAGTTGCTTTCAAAACAAGGGCGAGTGAACTGAGAGCCGATTTGCTTTTGCAAGCTGTGCACATTTTCATCGCTTTTCAAACGCTGCACTCTGCTCATAGGCCATCGTCTCCACGAGCCACTGCTATTGCCCACTTATATGATGCTTAATTGCATTACACACATGCCCTCCTTTAAGTTCCACCTTCATACTGTACGATTGGCTTGCAGCTCATAGACCCTCATGCCCTAACCCAAACATAGACGAGACTGGACTCTTTTAACTAATCATAAAGCAGAAGGCATGATTCTTCAGTTCATTGTTTTTGATGCACTAATTGCTACCAAGTGATGATGCACTAAGTACTGATCAAGTACTTACACAGAATGCAAAGGCGTGATGACCACATAATACTCCCGTCCTGATCCAGTCGGATGAAGGGGCCCATTTCTCTCAATGACCCTTGAAATCATTACCAATCAATTTCACTCACAGTACACTTAGTACACTGAACTGCAGGTGATTATTCCCAACATTAAGTCTAAGCACAAATGATTTGGGGTTCAGGAACTAAAAAAACTTACAAAATAAAAAACTTAGCTTGTTCGGACTCCAAAATTGACTAATTGTTTTTATTTATACAAGTCTGCACTTGAGGTGGTAAAATGTAGCAGTACCTTTATAGTATGTGCTCTAAACTATTGACACATCATCAGGCAGCACAGCATCCATGTGTGGCACAAGTAAATTATTTGCCAAGTGTGTTTAGAATTTTTATAAAGTCGAAAAACTAATATTGAATCGTGATATTTATAAAATCGTGATGCTAGCAAAATAACAATACAAATCAAATGGGCATCTAGGTATCATAATATACAGGTGGTCCCTAGTGTGAGCCAAAAAAAAAAACCATTGCTGCAAATGACCACAAAATTATTATATTAAATGAGTCTTCATCTTTGATTCTACACAAGATTTTTTGGTCCTTGAAGGATGATAGGCCAATGTATTTGGTCGTCCAGTTAATAATAAGAATCCTGAAATATCTAATCATCATAACTACACAGGCTTTATAACCAAAACCTTGCTAATGCATCAATCGTACAAGATTGCACCATCTGACTTTCAAATGTAATTTTCTTCCAGCCAACATTAGTTTAAATTTTCTTTCCTTTTTCTTTTTCGGAAATTTAAGCAAAACTTACACATTTCTTACGAATGTGTGCACAGCCAGGAGAGCAGCCCAGAATAATTGTGTTCAGCTGGCCCAGTTCAGATTTACCTTGCAGTCATTACTGGGTCACTCCCAATGAGCCTGTTATACAGTAAGCCTGCACACGAGTATCCAATTCTTCTTAAAGTATATACAGTCTCAGACAGACCCTTTTTTTTTAATACAAAAAAGGCATTCACAAGCATTCATTAAAGCAATAAAGCACAATTTCAAAATGAACTCTTTCACCTTCACACTTAAAAAGCGAATTTATTATTTGTTGATTTTGAGTCACGCAAGTTCTTCTCTCCCTTTTCCTTATTCACATAGATCTCCGTTACTGACATTCATGAAAAACGTCTTTGTTTCTCTGCTCATTTGTCTTAAATAAAAGCAGCAGCCAGTTCACGTTTCAACACTTTTCACATTTATCTTTGTGAAATAAATGAAAGAAAGCGCACAGAGAAACAAAGAGAGATAGAAAGGGAGGATATGGAGAGAGCGAGAGAGAGAGAGAGAGAAGGGATAGAGCCGATGGATGAATGGAAACATCCGTTAGCCCTGAGGGGGTTTAGGGTCAGGATGCGAGACATAAAAGACAGAAAGAACACGTGCACTATTATGCCAAATGGTGCAGAGTCAGGCTAGATTATCCGATCTAACCCTGACTGTCCCTGGAGATCGAAGACTTCTCCTCCTGAGCTGATGCTGCAATCTGCTACAGGACAAACACACCAGCTTTATTGGCCCATAAAGCATTTTAGAATACTGAAGCAGAGCAAGGAAGTTGGGGAAGGTGAAGCAGTCGCTCCCCTCGAACAGAAAAAAAGCAGACACTTCATGCAATTATTACATAAACAATGAGATTTCTCCAGGTCTGGGCGTGCAGCTCGACAATAAACCAGTCTGCTCAATCAGGAAAGTTCTCTTTCAACAGACTAGTATTTTAGCAGGCATAGATTCCACAGTGATTTATCTTTTCGTTCACTTTATTTTTTTAAGCTGAGTGCACGCTCAATCACTAAACGGCTCATACAGAATGATTTGGGTTGGTTAGTGTAAAAATGTGCACACTACACGATCTTTACCAAATCCTGCTTCTTCACAAAACCCAAAGAGAGTTCTGTTTTTCTAAAAAAAAAAAATTTTTAAAAACCCATAGGAGGGGAAAAAATGAGGGAAAAAAATTGGGGAAAAGGCTGTTAGGGGAAACCACGAGTTTCTGCAACAAGAGCCTGAGATAAGGTACTAAAAACGTAGCCCTATATGCAAATCTCCAGGGACCTGCTGATACGATATCACGATATGGAGCTTGATTCTGTTCATATCACAATTTTAGAAATATCCTGATTCAATATCTATATATTTAGCCTAACATATTTAGTAAATAATTAATCATACAGGATAGGATGCTGTGCTGCTAGCCAGTGGGTAAATAGTTTCGAGCCAGCTGTAGGATTATACAGGAACTGCATCATTTTACAATCATATACATTTTTTTTTGTCATTGCAACAATCCGTAACTGAATATATTTTTCCCCTCTCTAATATTTATCCTGTGTAGGAATCATGTCTGGTCTTTAACTATATAAATATGATGAACTTATAGAAGCTACATCATCATCTACCTAACAAGGTAGTCCCTGAGCCCCAGAATTCCTCAGTACCCTGTAAACCGTGTTGTGTGCGCTAGAGATTCTCCCTCTCTTCTTCGTCTCCTCCACTTAATGCTGAACTCAAATCCACTGCTTAGAAAACTTGTGTCTGGGTTATCCAGGATGACAGCTGGTCCTGAACTCTGCTGCTTGTTTTTTTTTTTCCTTCTGTGCACTTGTGTGACCTGTTCCTCCCCCTCCTTCTCCTCCCCTTCTGTATTCTTCTTCTCCAAAATACACAAACTCCCAAGGTTTTGCCCCTACACCTCCATTTGAGCATGTGTTTGTGTATGTAACTCTCCCTGAGTCCCCGGGAGAGCCGATAAAACGCCCAATTATACAAGAGCAGGTGCCAAAACAAGACCCAAAAGGAACTCGTGAAGCACAACGGATGAGAAAGACACACTTACACTAAATGCAGAACCGGTTAAGCCCAATGTGCCAGTACAGAGGCGTTTTAAGATCATTATCTGTCGCTAGACATTTGCCGGGGATTTTCTATTTTAATACATCACGAACGATGATGCAATCATCCAGAACTGACGACAGAGCATTTGCGCTATTTCAGGATTAATGAGAGTAGGAGAGGGTGTAATATCAGCTGTGCAGTCAGGAACTCTGGCAATAGCAGACAATTGGGTGGATCACAGATTTTATTCATGCAATTCTGCATTAATTTACATTATATAATATATTGTATAATATTAATGTACATGTTTTTTGTTTTGAAATGTAATTTCTACATTCTATAATAATATTGGATTTTTTTTTTATGTTATTTCAAGACACAAATGTCAGCTGTTCTGGACATTGGGCAAATGTGGACAGATCTGTACAGTGGATGTGTCAATAACTCCCAGCCGAGTTCCTGTAATGTGCAAGTGGTGCTGGTGAATGATTGTGTTTACAGTTCACATTGACAGATGCGTATTTTCTCAAGTTCACAGACGTACGGCCTTCTTTAAAAACGTTTGCTCCGTTCAAATGTTTTACTGCGGCTGAGCGTCTTCTCACTGTACTATGATTGGAGTCTTTCGGTTTTACACCTTCATTCATGACAAAGTTCATCACAAGTCCCGGTTTGATTCGAACTGTGAAACCAGATTTTTATATAATCTTTGATATAATCCATTTGTTTGAGCAGAGAAAGCAGGAGAGCACAGGAGGGAGAGACGGGGAAAAGCAAAGAGCTTTTTAAATCACTTTTTAATTATTTAAATTATGTAAGTGTTAGATTTGATGCTGTCTTTTTAATCTTTTTGAGGCAAAATCTTCCCATTCCTGTTGAGAGATAAAAATAAATAAATAATAATAATAAAAATAAAAATAAAAAACACGTAAAAAATTACGTCAGACTCGTGATAAATTACAAGCTCATATTAAACAAACAAGCTAGGGATAGAATCCTTTTGTGTCGTGGACCCAAGTAGTCGATCATTTCACATAATTTCACTGTCTGTTGTGTGCTACTCCTACTTATTGTATAGGTCAAGATTTCTTTTCACATTGTCCATGACATCATTCAAGCAATACAGAGTGGAGTGTAACCATGTAACCAAAATGGAACAAACACAATGCTCTTAATAAATTCATGATCATTTCATGAATAAATAAGAGAGTAACTATCTATACTTGAGCAGTGATTACGTCAGGGCATTCAGCGCCCAGTGACACAGTGTTTGAACACATGGGTGTAACGAGCGGTTATAGCCCCATTCGAGCTGCCCTTTAAACCAAGTCAGTAGAAGAAGGATTTGCAAACATCCCAAAGCAGAGCGCTGGGTCATAGCTATGTTACTGCAAGAATAGTATGAAGATGAAAAGTTTCCACACGCTGTGTGTTTCTTAACTCTGTTGGTCATCTCGATAAAAGCAGGCGATCTTAGACAAGAAGTGGAGTCATAGGTTTTAAATGGAGTGCCAGGCTTAGTGAAACGGTGCCTTTTCGATCCAAAACAGTAAAAAAAATATATTAAAAAAACCATGCAACTAAACCACAATTTATCACCATCACAATATAACTAAAATAAAGTATTATATTCTAAATAATACATGCATTATATTCCAAAACACAGCCTACTAAACCAACAAATAATTCCAAAAGCTCGCCTTTCATCATCAAACAACCAACAATAATAAAAACAATCATAACAGTCAGTTCTGACCGAGAAATCTGATTGAGCGAGAGACAATGATAATAGACCGTAACAGCATTGGGACGTTTAACTATATGCATCACTCTGCGTCGCATGTTTTCCAAAAAATGTTAATTACACTAACTGTCAGCTGCAGCATGTGTGAAAGTGGGTTCTTATGGCCCGTAGTACTGACGAGACATCAGGCACCTACCAAAAAATAAATGAATAAAAAACATATTCAACACTTTGACTCCTTAATAATTGCTTGTAAGCCGTTCCAAATCGCCTCTGGACCAATCATCTCCTTTTATTTATGGCTACAAAGCAAACTAGCTTTTTACAACAGTTATCTTCCACAAAGTACTTGCAAAATACTCTCGTTTTGTGAGTGTCTCGAGTGTCTACGCGATTGCTGCATCACAACCTATTGAGGTAGGCAGCTTTCCATTGTTGTTTAAATACTTTTAGTCTTTTTTGTTAATGTTTAGGTACCTGCAAGGACAAGAAGTACGGCTGACTGAGACAAATCAGACGATAAATTATTGTTTGCTTTGAATCGAAAACTATAATGCCCAAAAAACCTAAATAGTTGTCTATTTATGATTGACAATTCTTGTTTATAATGATTTGAAAACTTTACAAAAGAGAAAAGACAATACGCCACATATCCTTTGTTAATAGGCAGAACTTTCTGACTCACACGTTTAAGACTGCACAGAGCTGTAAAGTGTTGCAGAAGTGCAGTGACGGAAATGCACCATGTGACCCAAATTAGTTTTTCTGTTGTTTTCTGTAACACAAGTCATCAGTGCAATGCGTTTGAATGAGTGAGAGAGCAAGTGAGCGAGCGAATGAGTGGAGAAGAGCGGGTTGGGGGGGGGGGGGGGGGGGTTGGCAAAGCAGAACTGAAAGACCCAAAAGATGCTCCTTCATAGACATCTTAAACCGAGCACTGGAAAATATCCAGACTATTTTTTTTTTTAGTAAATGATGACTTTCACTTGAATGTCCTCAAAAATAAGGAATGAAATGCACATAATACAAGAAATCCAAAAATAATAAATGAAAGACAAATATACAACTGAGCACCCGTGCATAAATCTAGTGATTAGTACACTGTTTCATCAGGAGGCAGTTTTACTAATAATATTTGTGCAAGTAAAGCACTACTGAAAATGTTTTTTTTTTATTTTTTTTATTAATAAAATCCAGAATAAGTATGCTTTGCATCGCTTCATAATGAACATTACAACCCAATGAAACGGTTTGACCTCTGCATCTCGCTCGGTTTTACTCGTTTCTTCAAACAACATCAGAACAATGTTCCATTATGAGTAAGACTGCGTGTGTGCGTGTGTGCAGGCACAAGTGTGTGTGTGTGTGTGAAGGAGGAGCAACAGCTGTGACTGAACAAACAGCTGCATCACTTCTCTGACCCTTGCCCCTTCCTCCCTCACTCACTCCCTTCCTCCTCTGTTGCTCTCATCTCCTCACTGGGGCTGGAAAGGAATTTCATACAAGAGGGTTTTTTTTATGGATTAAAAAGTGTTCCGGCAGAATGAACTTTTACACAGTCTGAAAAGCTCCATGTTGCACTGTGTATGATGGTGCGTGTTCCAGTTATCACTAATTTTAGCCAGCCACCTCACTGCTAGGCCACCTAGGTTATTGCCTGATGTTATTGCTTTATTAAAATGTCTCATTCCATAATGTTGCAGGAATGTTTGAAGGTCGCCATAATCAGATTTTTAAGCTACACAGCTGGCTTCAATTGCTATTTGGGATCATTCCATACAATATTACCATGATATCTACATGCCGATTTTTATCTGTATCGCAATTTTATAAATGTCCAAAATCTATATCTTTTTTTAGATTGTGTTATAATTCTAAACAACCTTAGCAAATAATTCGATGCTGTGCTGCCCGTCTACATCTCCAAGTGCTATTGTTGCATATTCCAGCGCCATGGATCTGTCCAAAGCGGAAGCTTTATCTCAACCCCAGGGCTTTTTTTTATTATGACAGACTCTGACTTCATTCTCTGTGTCCACTGTTCAGAGTTCAGTTAAACGGCAGCAGTTGTCCCCTCGCACCAAAGGACAGTTATGGAAATGTAACAGCGAGCTGTTTCCTGTCACTGAGACGATTAATAACGCAGAAGCTATAATGGCAGCATTCTGGTGCACGTTCAACACAGACACTCTGCAGCCTTTAACCAGGCGTCCTGACATACTAAAAATAGACCGGAATGGGGGTCAGCCACTGTGGCCTGTCCATCTTCTGCGCCCACGGATAATACAGACTCAGGAATGGAAACTTCCACAATATCTTAAATCCCACTAACTCATTCCCGTCACAGCCCCTGACATGGAACTCCAAGAAAAAAAAGTCTATAGAGCGTGGGGTCAAGACATTCAGTAGAGGGAAAAAAAAAATATTGAGAAAGAGGGTACAACAAAGCAAGGTGCAAGAGAAAGGAGAAGAAAAACAACAAGGAATAGAATAATAAAATGATGACAAAAGAAGAGCAAAAGAAAGAAAAATGACAAAAAGCAAAAAGAGGACAAGAATTGAAACTACAACAATAGGGGAAAAAAAGAAGAGCAAGTGGAAGAAAAGAAAAGAAAAAAAATCTGCTTTTCTCGTGTCCGTCGCTCCGCTTAAAGTGCGTACAGAAACCCAGGGGGGAGTTTCCTGATTTTGTTTGCTCTCCTGACCTGATGGTGTGTTAGACTACGAGCACTGACAGGTGACTCCTGTTCATAGCTCAACACTGACGTCGGAGTGACTCATAAAAAGACAGACCAATATGGCGGCCCACCTGTGACCGAAAATCCCTTCGTGTTCGTACCGAGCTATCGCTAGAAGATCTCAGTCCCAGGTTTCCCAGGGCTGCCAACAATTGTGTGCAACTGCTACAATCCATCGTTTTTCGACAGAACTCTTCACACTACACTCGGTGCTTTAGAAATAAGCAGGATGATGTATGAAAAAAGGATGCATGATAAGGATGCAAAAAAAAAAACAAAAAAAAAAAACATGACAATAGAAATCACGAGGTTTAATAGTGAATGTAAGATTTCCATACGATAACTTAACAGCTGTGTGGTCATAAGGAAATCACTTGTTAGTGAGACTAATCTGAATAAAAAGAAAAAAAAGGCTTCAGTTTGATATGGAGCATAAAGATTGGACTTTGGAGGATTAGAAAAACGTCATGTGGTCTGATGACTTCAGATTGACCTTACGCCAGAGCCAGCACTCAAAAGTCTGTTTAAGAAAATCAAAAAATGCTGTATACACAGTTTATATGAGGTTTGAGCAGTTCACGGCCTCATTACATACACTGTTCTGAATCGACTAACACGAGTAAAACCCAATCGCAGCTCATTGCTCAGACGAACGGTGACAGGCTTTCGATAATCCGTGCTGGTTCGCTGCTCGTCTGGTTCATTCAGTCATTTGTAAGATAAATAATCCACACCGAAGCTGTGTATAATCGCAAATCTCTCCATGCTGTCGGGTTCACAGGTTCACATAAGGCAGATCGGCTCCCTGTGTAGGCTCATGCCTTTATTTCAGGGGATTTCTCACTCCTGACCAAATAAAAGGAAATTAAAATCCTCCCTTATGGAGCTCACAAAATGAACAGCACAGACATATGAATGAGCATTTTAACTGTATCTAATTTACAGTATTTTAAAATGATTTGAAGGAATTTTTCAACCTTAGAACTCTATGAATCAATTCTGAATAAAAAAGATTGATTCATTGCATAATCATCAGTTGAAACACTAGAATTCACATGACACATCGTCAGTCAAACTAACGATGTGTCTCTTTTTAAACAAGAGTCTCTATTTAAACTAATACTCAAATTGCTGAAATGAAACATACAAATCCACAACTTGAGTCTGCGCTGTGAACTCTGACTGGCTTCCTTACATTAGAAATTCTCAGAGGACTTGACGGTCTTGAGATTTGCATTTCCACAACATTAGGGGAGATTATTTCTCTCTCATCCTCTCTGGTACTTGGCAGAAGGCCGGGACTTGTCATCGAAAATCCTTAAACACAAGGACCATATGCGCAAGTACACACTTTATCATGCGACCAAGGGCCACAAGGTTGAACAGTCTGACAGTGATGAGTAGCCCTGTGAAATTGTCTTGTATATTGCTCAGAACACGAGATATTATAAGCCATTGAGCCGGACATTTGTCTTTATAATCTTAAGGATCATGTTTGATCTTTCTGATGCCGTTATCTCTGGATGAGCTACTTCAGATGAGATAGGGTCAGAAATGGCTGTCTCAATACAGCATGTGAACACGTGAAACATGCAAAGGATTACTGATTTATCTGGATTTCTTTATTCATTTTATATCTACATGTAGATTATTGCTGACAGATGGGTACAGGAAGTGCTTACAAAATATTTTAACAGAATTAATAAAAAGGAGCACAGTGCCTGTTGTCTTGTGCTGAAATATGGACTCCTGAAGTTACATATCAAACCAGGACTTATGACAAAAGTTCCTGTGAATGAAGGCTTAAAACTGATTGACATGTACAGAAGACTTCAAGCAAAGTACGGTGATGAGACCTTTTGCATAAATAAAACATTTGATGGTGCCAAAGAAGGCTGTACGTTCATGAATGACGATCCTCAAAGCCCATTGCAATCGTTTGGTGGGTGGAATGCCTGATCATTGAAAGTTGACAAATACCTTTTCACCAACTTGCTGAAGAGACGTATCCGTCTGGGAACTGTACATCGAATCATTTACCAACACCACCTGCACATTACAGGAACTCTCACTTATAGTTCTGACCTCGCTCCTAGTCATTTACACATGTTTGGGCTATTAACGGAGTTCCTGGGAGGCCGGCATTTCAAACGTGAAGTAGGCAGTCTGATCATGGCTCCAGCGTACTGGGAAAAACTTTCTTGATAGTTAATGGTCAAAAGTGCCTTAGTGTACCAGGGGATTAGAGAATGAAAAGTAGTTTTTAACTCCCATACCTGCGTTCTGTTATTCTGCACAAACAAAAATCCCGGTTTGATTTAAACACACCTCGTACATATGCTGCAAGATTCTTGCGTTAAATGTCTTTCCAGTAGTATAAAGTTAGAAAAAAAAGTCTATCTAAAAAAAGAAAAATTGATTGAGAATTGAAGGAGTTATTAAATTAGTTTCATCAGTTCGATGGTTGGAGTGGCATTTCTATACTTACTTAGCATAACCAAGTTCAGAAGGACCGTTGTAAAAGACTAAAGCATGGGACTGTTTGAGGTTTGTTTCTCAGAAGCAATGCCTTTAATTTGTTGTCTCCATGGCCATAAGTAGAGTGCTGAGAGATGCGCCATAAAACACAAAGAGAGAGGACAGCCCAACTACGATAATGCAAGCATGCACGCACAAAGAGACGAAGACAGGAAAAGAGATCTTACAGTAGATATGTTGCACTTTCGAAAAATCTAGCAGCGAAATCTAGAATGGAAAGGGATCCAGAAGAAGCGGCTGTATAATACATGCATTACCTAGCCCATGCAGCTCCCGTGTTCTGCTGGTTCAGAATGCTAGGGTAAAATAATAAGGCTTTAAATTGATGTGCATCAACAAAGACTAATGAAAATGAATTATATTAAAGCCTCATCCTTAAAAAACTGTACTGAGGTCACCAAGTCACTGACCACCATTTCCCTCACAACAGCTTAAAGATTTAAAGAGTTAAAAATCCTCAAGTATGGCTAGTGTGGTTTTCTCTCTGTGCATTGAACTGTCAGGTGACTGCATCATTGTTTTGCTTGCAGGAAGCTCAGAAGCATACCTCTTTTGATTGGTTTGACCAGTTTTTCCTTCTGCAAAAGATCTGGAACGAGCAGCAGCCTACAGTTATAGCCTCAACATCAAGTTTAAATATAGCTATATAACAAAAGACTTTTTTGGTTGCTGGAAGGGAAAAAGGAAACTGCTGGAGACTGCTGTATCTTTAGCATCCTGAAACTACTCGTCTGCCAGGAAGCTATAGATATACAACCGGGTCCGGACCAACAATCGGACTGCACCACTGGGGCGAGGAATAAAGCTGTATGTAACCAGCTCATACATCAAAGTAGAGCTGTGCGATTCAATCAAATATGATCAATCTTTTGTTGTTCAATACAATTAATTCATATGTTGGGGAAGTTTTTCATTCAGAATCAGGTCAGTTATTTAAAAATGATTTAGCGAACCATTGTTTACAATTCCATTGACAACTTTTGTAAAAAATTAAAAAATATAAATAAAAATACAATCCACTTGATCCTTCTGGAAAGACTCGCATTTTGTGAGAGTATCGCTTGTTGTGAGTTTATGTACGGTTGGCTTTGGCTTTATGGCCTTGGATGTGGACATGACATTAAAACAAATCAACACCACAAACATTTATTAGATATTTGTCCATCTGAAAATCATAATGGCCAAAAAACGAATCAAATCGATGGTCTACTTGTGATACACAGTTCTATTTGAAAAGTCTGACCAGTTCCTAGTCAGGAACTTAAGATGGTCTCGGGAAGATCGGACATCCCAGTTAAAAGGCAAGTTAAATGCAGCATTACAAATCAAATAAGTGAGAAGATAAAAACAAGAAGGCAAGGCAGCACAAGGACAGTCCAAGTTTACTGTCTCAATATGGCCAACTGCAGTTAGGGAGGGTGATACTCGAAGGAGAGTAGTGTGACTTACCCCCAGGCTAGTGCACAGACAGACAGACAGACAGAGAGAGAGAGAGAGAGAGAGAGAGAGAGAGAGAGGGAGAGAGAGACTCTTCAACCAATATCGTTTTAAAAAATTTTATTCAATTTGATTTGATTTAGATTTCAATAGGAAATGCATTACATTCTTGCTTACATGGATGCTTTTTGATTTATTTCAAAGCAGCTATATTTCTTATGCATTTTGAAGTATTAAAAACACTTAAAGAAATAAATTGATAATATTTTTCCTGCCAATCTTCTACTCCACACTCCAGTCCAGTAGGTGTCGATATTTCACAAATGGACCACACTGACTATCGTGGAAACCATTTGAACCATCTATAAAAAAAATATTTTAAAAAAGTCAGCAGGAACTGAGTGTTGGGCTAAGTAAGTCCACAATTCTTCCTATTGAGGTACTAGAGGTTAATAAGGCTTTTACAACAGTTAATGTTCAGAAAAATAATATGTTAAATAATCCACACATTTAATTAGTGCCTATTCAACGACTGACTATAATTAAGGAGTTACGTGTTAAATTAGTTTTTACAGGATTTTTTGGGGAATAAAATTTTACTAGTAAGAAAATTACGTGGTACATCGGCATACAAATTTAATCTGTCCCGAAGGCGATTTCTTAGGGCAAAATTTGCTATTGCGAAACGCTTTTTCCCCCACAAGAAATCATGTAAATGCAGATAATCCGTCCCCAAAATATTACCAATTTCCAACACTATAAATGGATTTTTGCATATAAAAACAATCAAAACATTTAGAAAAGAAACCTTAACCTTAATTTATGATTCCTCTTGGCATTGCCTGCTTTAAAAACAGAACTGAAAGTGGCCCAGTTTTTCTCTTGCTATCGTTCTTTACTAAATCTTGCACCTATGTCGCTCAGATGGCAAAAATGCTTCACATGCTAAGACAAGAACTAAAATTTTTAAAGAAAATTAATGCGAAAGTTCTCAAGGCGTGGCGTTCGTATGCCAAGATACCACTGTACTTTAAACTTGGGTATAGGCAAAATTGCAATCGGCGCCTCCTTACAGGTATCAACTTTTTACAGCCATGCTAAAGAGATAAGCATCTCAGAAGGCAACTTGAGGTGAATGGACTACAACAGCAGAATACCACATCAGGTTTTATTCCATTAAACCAAAAACCGGAATCTGAGGCTACTGGGCATTTTTAAGACCAGATGAGGTTGTCCTCTTGATGGACACTCTTCCAGGACACAAGACACTTATTTTAGAAATTTTTTAGCTCAATTTATTCACAACAAGTGTTCATTTCACTTAATCATATTAGCATAAGAGTTGAGGTACAAACTGTTCATAACATAACGCATCGCAGCATGTGATACTCGAAACGCTACGGAACGAGACGTTCCTATTTCAAGTATCTGCTGTGCATCAAAGTCAACTATTCTTAGTTCCAACTGTTTCTCCTGAAGCTAATGAGCATTAACAAATCACAGCAGGGGAACTGAAAAAAAACAGAGTGCAAGACGCAAGTCTTCAGATGTCCAGGCCAAAAACCACACCCACCTATGAGCAGCTGCAAAGTGTGCGAGTGCATGCTGAGAAAGAAAACGCACGTTGTCAAATACTCAGGAGGTCGCTCGGGCCGCGCTGGAGTAGTCACGCAAGCATGATCCTTTAACAACACGCAAAATTGAAAGAAATGAATCTTTCTGCGTGTAACCTGCTCAGTGCACACAGCATACAGTTGTATAGTTGCATTCTGTACTTCTCTGCCACTGCCCTATTTAAAGATAATCCAGCAATGCATACAGTATATGGGTGCAGGTTCTCTTGCTGATAGAGTTCATCAGATTACCTAGAAATCCCTCAACTACGAGCGCTACTCCCACACTCCAACATCATCAGCTGATGGGGTTTTTATAGGGTTTTCACACATGGGCACACCCACACAGAGAGATGTGCTCTGAGAAAGAGAGAGAAAGAAAACAGATACACACACTCAAACTGACACACCATGAAAAAAAGGGAGACAAAACCTCAGAGAGAGAGTGAGAGAGAGAGAGGGAAAGATTCAAAAAAAGGAAGACACAGGGAAAGAGAGACACATGCATATACTTAGAGACAGACATTGTCACAAAGAGACAAGGCTCGCAGAGAGACGCATACACACACAGACACACATGCACACAGAGAGAGAGAGAGAGAGAGAGAGAGAGAGAGAGAGAGGGAGAGAGAGAGAGAAAGACACATGCACAGAGAGGGAGGGAGACACGTGCTCAGAGAGAGAGACATGCACACACAGAGAGCGTGAAAGAAACAGACACTCAGAGAGCGAGAGAGAGACACGCACACTCACAGAAAGAGACACGCACGCTTACAGAAACAGAGAGAGACACTCATAAAAAGAAAAGGAGACAAGCTCACAGAAAGAAGAAGTAGAAGACAGAGGTAGAGAGAGAATGAGACAGAGTTAAAGAGACGTACTCACAAAGAGAGACGCATGCAGAGACATTTAGAGAGATTAACTTAAAAAGAATCACTCAAAAAGTCACTGAGTCAATCAGACACAATCAAATATGCTTACACACACAGGGACACAGAGAGAGAGAAAGAGAGAGACACGCAGAGAGAGATAACATTTAAGAGATTACAGCTCTTGGATGTCAATCAATCAATCAACACTTACTTATATAGCACCTTACAGTTAAAAAATGACAATTAAATGGGATTAAGATACTAAAATAAGCAAATAAACATTAGCGCTTAACATTTCCCTCACTGTCCCTCAGCTGTTCTTAGCACGTCCGCCCAGAGCGCACGCCTCACGCCACCAACCAGCACCGCACTTCACCACTAGAGCTGAAGGATGTGTTAATCGTACAGTGACTAGTGGCTATCGGTCAGCCACACTATTCCACCATTTCTTTACAGTGAAAACAATCTACTTGTGCTTGTGGCCGTGTCCAAATTAGGCCATTATGAAGGACAAAGACAAAGTCTAATCACTAACACAAAGGCATGCTAGTTGCTCTTGGCTGGTATTCGTCGCTCATCATCCCACTCATCACTTTTCACTCTCCTCCTTTCGGGGAAAAAAAAATGCCTGGCAGCAACACAGCTCGGAGCTCCAGAGTGTCCACGCGACACCCGTATCAGCTGCAGCAAGAAATCTACACAGCAGGATACGATAATGCCGCACTGCACACCACAACTGGGAATCGTGCCATTTGAGCTAGATAAAAAAAAAGTGAGTGGACGCTTTTGTCTTTTGTTAGCAACAAGCTGCGTTGCTGATATGCTCATGACCTCTGATGCACTATATTGCCAAAAGTATTCGTCTGCCTTCACAGGTATATACACCCAATTTTTAATCCACTGGGTTTAATATGATGTTGGCCCACCCATTGCAGCTATAACAGCTTCAACTCTTCTAGGAAGGTTTTCCATCAGGTTTAGGGGTGTGTTTATGGGAATTTTTGACCATTGTTCCAGAAGAGCATTTGTGAAGTCAGATGTCGGACGAGAAGGCCTGGCCCACAGTCTAATTCATCCCAAAAGTGTTCTACACCAGTCTCACTCATCCAAGTCTTTATGGACCTTGCTTTGTGCGCGTGTGCGCAGTCATGTTGGAACAGGAAGGAGCCATTCCCAAATTGTTCCCACAAAGTTAGGAGCATGAGATTGTCCAAAACGTTTTGGTATGTTAAAACATTAAGTGTCCCTGACACTGGAACGACATCATAATCCCCCTCACCACCACCGAACTTTACATTTGGCACAAAGTCACACAAGTACTGTTGTCCTGGCGACCGCCAAAACCAGACTCATCCATCAGATTGCCAGACAGTGAAGCGTAATTCGTCACTCCAGAGAACACGTCTCCCCTGCTCTAGTGTCCAGTGGCGGCATGCTTTACACCACAGCTGTTCGGCCACAGAAACCCATTCCATGACGTTCTCTATGCACTGTTCTTGAGCTAATCTGAAGGCCACATAAAGTTTGGAGGTCTGTAGCTATTGACTTGTAAGTGTAGAAAGTTGGCGAACTCCGTGCACTATGCTTCTCAGCATCCGCTGACCCCGCTCTGTGATTTTACATGGCCTACCACTTCATGGCTGAGTTGCTGTCGTTAACAATCCCTTCCACTTTGTTATAATACCACTAACAGTTGCCTGTGGAATATTAAGTAGTAAGGTAATTTTACAGCTGGACTCATTGCGCAGGTGGCATCCTATCACGCTACCATGATGGAATTCACTGAGCTCCTGATTTTTCACAAATGTTTGTAAAAGAGTTCTGGCCATTAGAGTGCTAGGTGCTTGGTTTTATACACCTGTAGTCATGGAAGTGATGGAACCACCTGGATAAAATGATTTGGATGGGTGAGTGAATACTTTTGGCAATATTTTGTATGTTGTATATTTTTATGTATATTGTATAGACAGGGTGACTGGTGCTACTCTGTTTACTCTGCATGGTCATGTTGATTTGACATCACATATTTAGGTGCTGTACACAACATTATCTTAGTGCAAGGTTACATTTCTTTATATTTTACATATTTCTATTTTATACTTTTATTCCATTTTATTTTATTGTAACTTTTATTCTTTCCTATTAGCATTTATGGCTCCTTCCTTCCCTTTTTTTTTTTTTTTTTTTAAAGGTCACAAACAGTCGTATAACACTGTGTATGGTTGTGTATGTGACACATTTAAATTTGAATACATAATTAGTAATATGCTTTTGAAACTTTATAAAACCAGACTATCAGCAGTTAACTGCATTGCTCGATGTATCTAGATCGATTGGATACATAGCTTTATAAGTTTTTTTTTAAGGCATCCTTGCTCTACAGCATTTATTTGAATGTCCCCAAGACTTTTGCACAGAACTATATGATAGGAATGTTATGGTTAATGGTTAATCTATAAATAACTGTTTATTGAATGATAATGTTTGTTTTGCATCTATTTCTCTGCAGCGCACATAATTATTAAATTGTACAGCACAAACTGGCGCATTTGCACTTGGTCGGTGCGCAATATCAGACATCATATTTTTAGCAGGGTCGTTTCTGAATAAGAACAAGAGACAAGCTGTATTTTTCAATAGCCTTTTTATAATTGTTATAAATTAGCTTTTTGTTACTTGGTCTCTTATAACTGATTTGTAGGGATTGTGGGAGGATCTGAAATAAAGAATTAACATTATTCACTTACACAAGTAGTCAATATTGACTAGCAGCTATGTACTGTACAGCGTGTTATCCTCGACAACCCATCTTTATATCAACTTTACACTAACTTTACATTTGCTTGTGCCAGTAGAACTGTTGACATAAAACTTAAACTACAAGAAATGTGCATCTGGTTATCATTAATTATTAACAATTAATCAATTATTAATTGTGAGCATGTACAACTGTCTGTTAACAAAAAAAGTGTGTGACAATTAGAACCCTAGTTTATTGTACAGTCGTTGCCAAAAGTTTTAAGAATTACATAAATATTGGAAATTAGAAAAGTTGCTGCTTAAGTTTTTATAATAGCAATTTGCATATACTCCAGAATGTTATGAAGAGTGATCAGATGAATTGCATAGTCCTTCTTTGCCATGAAAATTAACTTAATCCCCCCCAAAAAAAACTTTCCACTGCATTTCATTGCTGTCATTAAAGGACCTGCTGAGATCATTTCAGTAATCGTCTTGTTAACTCAGGTGAGAATGTTGACGAGCACAAGGTTGGAGATCATTATGTCAGGCTGATTGGGTTAGAATGGCAGACTTGACATGTTAAAAGGAGGGTGATGCTTAAAATCATTGTTCTTTCATTGTTAACCACGGTGACCTGCAAAGAAACGCGTGCAGCCATCATTGCATTGCATAAAAATGGCTTCACAGGCAAGGATATTGTGGCTACTAAGACTGCACCTAAATCAACAATTTATAGGATCATCAAGAACTTCAAGGAAAGAGGTTCAATTCTTGTTAGGAAGGCTTCAGGGCGTCCAAGAAAGTCCAGCAAGCGCCAGGATCGTCTCCTAAAGAGGATTCAGCTGCGGGATGGGAGTGCCACCAGTGCAGAGCTGCTTAGGAATGGCAGCAGGCAGGTGTGAGCGCATCTGCACGCACAGTGAGGCCAAGACTTTTGGAAGATGGCCTGGTGTCAAGAAGGGCAGTAAAGAAGCCACTTCTCTCCAAAAAAAAACATCAGGGACAGATTGATCTTCTGCAAAAAGTATGGCGAATGGACTGCTGAGGACTGGGGCAAAGTCAT
>JAAGKR010006652.1:2484-12647 GCA_011419295.1 Clarias macrocephalus
TGGACCCACACAAACTAGAAGTTGTGCGTCATTGGCCCCTACCCAAGACTCTCAAACAGCTTCAACTGTTTCTTGGGTTTGCGAACTTCTATCGTCGCTTTATCCGGGGCTACAGTACAGTCGCAGCACCCCTAACCCCTTTGACTCGCCCTTCATCTTGTCCCTTCCAACTCGACTCCACTGCTATCATCGCATTCTCCAAACTTGGCCATCTATTCACCACCGCTCCAATTCTCCTCCATCCAAATGCCGATCAACCATTCGTTGTGGAGGTGGACGCCTCAAAGGTGGGCGCTGGGGCGGTCCTCTCCCAGCGAGGTCCAGACCAGACAACTACACTCTTGTAGTTTCTTCTCCAAGAAATTTAACCCCACTCAGCAGCGATACGGGGTAGGGGACCGCGAGCTGCTAGCCATAAAGTGGGCATTGGAAGAATGGCGACACTGGCTCCAGGGCACCAGAGAACCAACCAGTAATGGGTGGATGATATGATTACATATTACACTAAAACTAAGCAGCTAGTTTAAAAAAAATCTTCACAATCATACTTGAGACTACAATAATATATTACATAATAACAACAACAACAACAACAACAATCAGTATAGTGTGTGTGTGTGTGTGTGTGTGTGTGTGTGTGTGTGTTTGTGTTTGTGTGTGTGTGTGTGTGTTCACACATTAAACATTGTAAGTATAAAATTACCTGTTGTAGCAGGCAATGTAGGAGTTTCTGCTATTGTGCCACCTAACATGAGAGAGAGAGGGAGATGTTTAAATAGATTCATTCACATATCTATTCATACAATTGGTATGTATTTATTTATCCAGTTACATGCCAAGCTTTTATAAGATTTCGCCAGTAGATGGCAATAAGATGTGTACTAGTATAATGCCACCATGTTCTCCTCATTCTCACACACACAAAGATTACATAACAGAGTTAGTGTGATTTCTTGTAGAAATCCTCAGTACAAGAAAAAACAGAGAAAAGCTTTTGAGACTGTGTGTTTGCTTGTTGATGCAAGCGAATACACGAGTTAGGCACTTCTTACCCATTTTTTGCATTAAATCAAATGGCAGGTTCACAGCAGCATTAATAAAATGTACACACATTAATAGCAAGCAGAAAATGTGATAATAGTGATGCAACTTGTACACCAACTACTGTACACTTTCTGTACATGTACATGTTTACTAGAGTTTAGAGCTGAAAAATACCTTTTGAGTGTGAAAGGTGGTGCACAAATGCTTCTAACAGTAAGGTGTGTTTGTTTGTTTGTTTGTATGCTTGTTTGCTTTCTATAGTAACAATTAGAAACTCTAAAATACTTAATTCTGAGATCAATGAGCCACGAGCAAAATAATTTAAAAGTCACGTTTATTTAATGAGTGTTTTATTACAAAAGTATTTGTATTGAAACCTTAAAAAAAAAACGCTTGAATATTAAACTAATCTAATACATATTCATAAATTTGCATACTTAATTATTTCCAAAGTTTAGTCTTTTTTAAAAATCTTTATATATAATATTATTTTAATGTTATTATTATTTTTTTTTTTCAAGAGAAAAACTTTTACACAGTGGTTTGTTGAAAGACCATTTACAACATGAATTCTTTGTTCAAAAAGTAAAAAAAATATATTTGATTTTGAAAATAAATGCTAACATTAAATAATAATTGCAAACAAATTTGATAAAGTTTATAAGTTTGTGTGTGTGTGTGTGTGTGTGTGTTCGTGTGTGTATTATATAAAAAACATGATGTACAGTAAGTATAATGTTACCTGTTGACCATGTAGTTGTTTGTCCTGTTGCCACCCCACCTAAGATGAGAGAGAGAGAAAGATGGCATATGAATATTTATTCTGAATTTTTTTCTCTTTTAAATGACAAAAAAGTTATTTTAGTATCTCACTTCTTAGCCAGCAAGGTTTGTGAATAGCAAGGTTAAAAAGAAAAAACTAAAAATTCTTCAAGTCGAATGGAAGTGCAGCTGATTTCTGATATGTGTGATGGAAAAACAAACCTACAGGACTAGTAAATAATGGCTATTTCTGGATTTTGCTTAATAGATGAACTCACACATCTATTCAGGTATTTTTAATCCAGTTATGTGCCAAGTATTTACAAGATTTCACCAGTAGATGGCACTAAGATGGACATTATTCATGGTGTGGGCATGATTAACATTCAGAGAAACTCCTAAATTATTGTGAATGCCCCCCCCCAAAAGCACAAACAGCAAAAAAACGCACAATGATTACTATTATTTAGGGAGTAAAAATAGGCCCAAATAATGGTAATCATCGTGCGTTTTTTTTTTTTTTTGCTGTTTGTGTCCAGTATAGAATAATAATTTGATCACTAATGGCTGCAAAGTGACTATGAATTCATGATTGAACAAAGATGCTCACACTGGCATGCACTTTCATGTCGCAAAAGGCAGGGTTTATTTAGCAAGTATATATTAGTTGCCACTCTTTGTGATCAGACTGAAATAAAGCTGTTCATATCGACGCACAATGTGAATAGCAGTCTTTCAGGCATAATATAATATATTTTGCAGTTTAGTTTTTTTTGTATGCGTGTGCACAATAATAAAATTTCAATGAATGTTTCAGTAGCATGCTTTATTTTTTGTTTCTCTCCCTGACATCAATAGGAGCCCTGGGGAAGACTAGTCTTTCTGTCATGCACACTCGATCCGCACGCGGCACGAGGACCCGGAAGTAAGATGGTCGCGCTTTAGAACGCGGGTTTATTTGTGTAGATCCTTGCTCTTTGTGTAAGAGAGTTCTAAGATTAAACGCATGGTTATCCTGCCTACTCGCGCTACTTCCGCGTTTGGGTCTACCGTCCACGCAACACGGGCTACCCACTTAGGTTTTTGTCTTCTCCCCTCGGTTGCTCGTGACAGAATGACTGAGCCTAGAGCAGTAGACCCAGCTGAGTTTGTCCATCTCTGCAGTGTGGTTGACCAGCATGCCGAGCTGATCAATAAGCTCCGTGGTGAAGTTGCGTTTCTCCGAAAGGAGCTCCAAGATGTCGCGGTTTTGCGCCGGCAGGAAAACGCGACCCTCCGCGAGGCGGCTGTTCAGCCGGCTGTTGCTACGCCTTCCGTGGCGGTGGCGGCGCCGCCCCCCTCCCCCCCTTCTTCTTTTTCTGATGTGTTCATAGCCTTACCGGATAAATGGGATGGCACAGATGGGAAGTGCAGTGTGTTTATAACATCTTTGGATCTTGTGTTTGAGTTCAATCCCACCAGGTACTCCACAGACCGACTGCGCGTTGCACTTCTTGTCTCGCTGCTGTCCGGGCAGGCAGCAGAGTGGGCCACAGCGGTTCTTAGGTCAGATTCAGATACGGCCTATTTGTATGGAGAGTTCACCCGCCTAAACTAAAGCTGACCTTTGAGCATCCTGCTGCTGAGGTGAAGACCGACAGCAAACTGTACCATCTGTGGCAGGGTGGGTCGCCCGTGAGCCGCTACACTGCAGACTTTTGCACCCTTGCCGTGCAGACCACCTGGGGGGATGCCGCCCTCCGGACGGCCTACTATGAAGGACTGCCTTCCCGCATCAAGGACGAGCTTGCCGGGCGAGAGCTTCCAGCTACCCTGTAGGGTTTGGTCCAGCTCGCCCTCCGTATTGACCAGCGCTTGCTTGCTCGTCCGAAGCCAGCCCCTCAAACCCTGCCGCCCATCACGCCCCTTTTTTCGCATTCCACGCCCCGATCACCAGCTTTCACCACCACCGTTTGGGCGTTTGCCGGGTCTCCACCTCCCGCCGTGGTTGACACGGGAGCCAGGGAACCCATGCGACCGTCTTCCTCGCCCACTGCCGCGGGGTTCAGGCGAGTTACCTCCATGTGTCGACTACCGGGGGTTAAACAACATCACTATAAAAAACCGACACCTGCTGCCACTTACCAACTCAGCCCTGGACGCCCTCTCTGGTTCCACCATTTTTACAAAGTTGGACCTCCGGAGCACCTACAACTTGGTGCGTATCAGAGAGGGCGATGAGTGGAAAATGGCCTTCATCACCCCTACAGGACACTATGAGAGTTTGGTCATCCCATTTGGACTCTGCAACGCTCCCGCAGCTTTCCAGCAGTTCATTAACGATGTTCTCCGGGAAGATGGGTATTCGTCTACGTTGACAAGATCTACTCCCGCACCGCCGAAGAACACGTCCGACACTCCAGGACAGTCCTTAAGAGATTGCTCGCCCACCGACTGTACTGTAAGCTGGAGAAGTGCACTTTTCACAAGCGCTCCACCACGTTCCTGGGCTTAGTCATCTCGTCCCAGGGTGTGGCCATGGACCCACACAAACTAGAAGTTGTGCGTCATTGGCCCCTACCCAAGACTCTCAAACAGCTTCAACTGTTTCTTGGGTTTGCGAACTTCTATCGTCGCTTTATCCGGGGCTACAGTACAGTCGCAGCACCCCTAACCCCTTTGACTCGCCCTTCATCTTGTCCCTTCCAACTCGACTCCACTGCTATCATCGCATTCTCCAAACTTGGCCATCTATTCACCACCGCTCCAATTCTCCTCCATCCAAATGCCGATCAACCATTCGTTGTGGAGGTGGACGCCTCAAAGGTGGGCGCTGGGGCGGTCCTCTCCCAGCGAGGTCCAGACCAGACAACTACACTCTTGTAGTTTCTTCTCCAAGAAATTTAACCCCACTCAGCAGCGATACGGGGTAGGGGACCGCGAGCTGCTAGCCATAAAGTGGGCATTGGAAGAATGGCGACACTGGCTCCAGGGCACCAGAGAACCATTTATCGTCTGGCCTGACCACCAAAACCTCAGCTCCATAAAGACTCTAAAACAACTCAACCCAAGGCAGGCGCGGTGGGCTCTCTTTTTTGAGCATTTCAATTTCCATCTATCCTACCGCCCAGGGTCAAAAAACATCAAAGCCGACGGCGTCTCCCGACAACATGAGGGGGACGTTCCCCGGGCGGACTCTGCGCCTGTCCTGTCACCTTCCAAGGTTATCGCCCCACTCCGATGGGAACTGGAGACGAGGGTCCGCCAGGCGCAAGCCACGGAGACCGAATCGGCAGGTGTGCCGCCTGGACGACTCTTCGTTCCCCAGCACCGTCAATGCTGACGTCATGAGATGGGGCATTCTTCACCACTGTCGGGGCACCCAGGCACACAGCGCACCCTTCTATATGTCCAGCGCGCCTTCTGGTGGCCCTCGATGGCCAAGGACGTCGAAGAGTTCGTTCAGGCGTGCCCAGTGTGTGCCAGGGCTAAGACCTCCAATCGACCGACACCGGGGGAACTCCAACCATTCCCCGTTCCCCGTCAACCCTGGACGCACATTGCCGTCGACTTCATCACGGGCCTGCCGGTGTCTGAAGGGAAGAGCGTCATCATGACGATAATAGATCGGTTCTCCAAAGCTGTGCACCTGGTGGCTCTAACCAGACTTCTGTCAGCCAAAGGAAAAGCAGAGCTGATTTTAGAGCACTAAGTCCGTCTGCATGGGTTCCCAAAGGACATCGTCTCGAACAGGGGGCCCCAGTTCACTGCACGGTTCTGGAAGGCCTTCTGCCGTCTGATCAGTTTCACCTGCAGTCTCTCCTCGGGCTATCCAAACAAATGGTCAGACGGAACTGGCCAACCAACTGGAGTGCTTTGTCGCCGACCGTCAGCGCTCCTGGGCTCGCTACCTCATTTGGGCGGAGCTCTCCCACAACCTCCACATCTCCTCCGCCACGAAGCTGAGTCCATTTGAGGTATGCCAAGGTTTCCAACCTCCAATGTTTGAACATCAAGAACTGGAGGTCGAAGTACCCTCGGCCCAACAGTTGGTCCGAAGGTGTTGGTGGGCCTGGACTCAAGCCAAGGAGGCCATTCAGCATGCCAATGCCCGCTACACTTCACAACATTGCCGCCGACACCCTCCGGGACGATTGTACCACACCACAAAGAATCTACACCTCCATACCGAATCTAAAAAACTCTCACCTAGGTTCATCGGTCAATATCGCATCACCCTCCGTATCAACCCTGTCACCTACCGGCTCCAGCTGCCTGCGGTGCTCTGTATCCACCCAGTTTTCCACACCTCCCAACTCAAACCCTTCATCACATCACCAATGGCCCGGAAGTAAGACGGTCGCGCTTTCAGGAAGCATAAAAGGAAACAAAATGGCACTTCACATCGCTCAGTCATTGAGTTCACCTATGTCTTTGCCGACGCTTCACCGATCATTACGTGAGTACTCACCAATTCGGTTTGCTTCCTCGATTGAGTGTGTTGTTAGAACGCGGGTTTATTTGTGTAGATCCTTGCTCTTCGTGTAAGAGTGTTCTAAGATTAAACGCGTGGTTATCCTGCTTACTCAGGCTACTTCCGTGTTTGGGTCTACCGTCCACGCAACACAGGCTAGGTTTTTGTCTTCTCCCCTCGGTTGCTCGTGACACTTTCAACGATTTAATTTGTAATGTATATTAATATTGTACAGAAAGCAAATACTGCATACAGGGCATCATAGCTTCCAAATCCAGGAAAATTTGTGCTTGTACTAGCAACACCAAGAGGCAAAGGAAAGTATTACAAACAAACAGTTATTAGACAATAAATGGAATGGAATCAATAAATAATATTCTGAGCGGAATGTACAAAATACAGTTGTCTAATATTTTTTTAGTTGGTCATGTAGTCAACTTTGGTTCAACATAATTCTATCCAAATAAATTAAACCTTTAAAAACATCCTAATGACCGTGTTATGATGCTTCCAACACAGACCAATTAATATAGGCAAATAATTTTTACAACCAAATTCCCAATGTGGAGAAGTCAAGAGTTGCTCAAAACACCAGGCATTACTGTTGGGGTATTTATTTATTTAGTGTGACTTCATTATACATAATCTGTGTTCTGTTGTAACATGAAAAAAAAAAAAAAAAAAACTTACTCATAAAGAGCAGGGTAGCCAGACATGGCAGAACGGAGGACCACATGAGTAGCAGTGAAACTAGGATGGGGAAAAAGCATACATATCAACAGACAATTGATAATGTTCTGAGTTGTTTGGTAAGAGCAATTACAATAAAACAAGTTACATATTTTTACTAAGTCTTTTTCTTTCGCACATGCTCTTTATTCCACCATGCCAATTTGCCTATGTTTTTAATAATTATTACTATCTATCCATGACTCATGTTGTTGTTTGTATGTACAACAAATCAATACCAATTAAATATTAAATATTCTTTTTCTTTATAAAACATAATTATGTTTGAAAAAAAAAACCTATATAATTTTAAATTTGTTGTAAATATGTTTTTAAGTGACATTTAACCTGTGACATTAATTTAATTATATTTCTTCCCAAAAGCTCCATTTTACCAATATTATTTTTTTTCTTTTTTAAAAGATGTATTAATAAATAAATTACTTAAATTGCAAATTAATTGAAACAAAAAAATGTAAATGAAATAACATCTTACCAGACTGTAGACTGTAGTATCTGCAAAATGTCACTGCAACTCTGTCCATGATAGAGACTCACCAGCCATTTATATAGACATTGTCTCAGGAAACAAATGTGAAATATGCACCTGTCACGTGGGGTATTGTTCTAATCTTTTTTGCAAATTATACTTTGAAGTTTCAGCTTCAAATTCTCTGTACACTATTATGCAACAGTGGCAGAAATGATTCTTAAACTATTTGAAACGATTAGGTCAACAGACTTCCATGGAAAAACTGATGAGAACATATTATTATTATTATTCATAAATATATTTATTAGACATCTGTGTTTCTTGTTTCATTGTTAAAATGGAATCTATGTCTATATTAAGGCAGGCATTTACCAGAGCAACTAGTTTAGTTCAGAGACAAAGAATGACCACACCCTTTGTTCATGCATGCTCATATACCAACATAGCAGGCATATTCACATTCCAACACATACACTCACTCAAGAGAACAAATTATTTTGCATTCATGCTTTTTCCGAGAGTTGGTTACATTTAAATAAAATTTTATTATATATTATTATAAAATATTATTATATAGTTAGATAAGTATTCAGTGCATAAATTAATATAATGTTCCAAAATTTGTGAATTAAAAAAAATAATTGATATTATGAAAATTCTAATATTTGGAGATAATTGATTTTTGATATTCATGAGCTGTAAACCATAATCAACAAAAAGTTAATGGATTGCTTAATACTGTGGCCTCACATCTCCAATGTCGAGGGTTTGATTCCGGCCTCATGGCCGTGTGCGGAGTTTGCATGTTCTCATGTGGCTTTGTGAGTTTCCTCTGGGTACTCTGGTTTCTACATCCCACAGTCCAAATACATACAGATTAGGCTAACTCGTGTTTCCAAATGGCCCTTAATGTGTTTGTGTGTGTATATGTGCATGCATATGTTTGTGTGTGTCTGAAATCACATACTAGGAATCAAGGGAATTGCAAACAGGTTCTTCATAATCGGCATGCAAGTACATTCAGTTCTCATATGTGTCACTGATTAGTGTCAAAGACATGTCAGCTCTACTGTAGACGTGTTCTGATGCTTTCTCTTTCTTTTTGCTTTCATAAAGGCTTTTGAAGCCTCTTCCTGAAAATAAAAATATCATAAGTAATTACAAGCAAAATAAATTAAAAAAATCTGCATTTTACATAAATTTGTTGAACTTTGCTATTTAAACGACAAACTATTCCTTTATGTTTCTGGTCAATTTTAGAATGTAAAATGTAAATGTAAAATATTTTTCACTTTAAAAAGGTAAAATATTTAAGGAGAAAATACTTATTCTAGGCACTATAACTGTAACATACACATGTGAATTAGTTATGGGTCGTTCATGAATCATATTAATTCATAATAATACATAGATTATTTCTTTTTGAATGAACCTTTAAGGTGACTCAGAAGAACAAGTAGTCTCGGAGAGTGATTCGTTCATTTTCTACTGGCCTCGCATGCGCAAAGCATCACAAAACCTCCGTAGGTTATGTACAGGAAACAGAAATGAACAGTTCACAACGAATCAAGTCTCGAGTCGTTCGTTCTTTTGTCATGTGATTCCCATAGATGCTATGAATTGCAATAGATTCAAAAGAACAAATGACTTGGACTAGACGATATAACGGTGAGCTGCTCATTCTGTTTATAATAATATGTCCTTAGCTGCATTGTAATTTTCATTACTGGAACTATAACCAAAATGTGTGTGTTACGATCCAAGTGTAACTTCTGTTTATTCTTTTTCTTTCCTTCCCCCTTGTGTTTTGTTGTATTTTCACTCAACTTCTAGGATTGAGTTGATTGGCTGACTGAGCTGTCAATCATCATTATGACATCAGGACGCTCTGCCAATCCTCTGACATGCTGGTATATTTGAGGCCTTGAATTCGGTGTGTGTGTGTGCGCCATTGTCAGCGTACCCTGTGCATCTGTGTGCTTAAATTCTACGTTTGACTTGGTAATTCTTGTTTGTTGTATTTGATTATATTGTTTATTGCTTGGTGTGATTTCAAATATGGACTTCTACTGAACTTAACTTACAGTGAATGTGTTGGAGTTTGGTCTGGCCTACTACATGGCAGTGCAACCCACATTGTTAGAAAGCATGTTGGTGATTTGTGTTATTTCTACTATTAAATAATCAATTGTTAGTTTAGGTTGAGTGTCATGCCACCCATGTACTTTTGTTTATTATTTTAAGGGAGCCAGTTAGAGCGTCGCATACGCTGAAGATCTCGGGTTCATTTTGTATTTCTTTTGTTAGTTAGCTCAGGGTTTAGTCGTAAGGTTTGTTTTGTTCTTTTCCTTGTTTTGCATGACACTCTCTTCTTTGTTTCTTTTCTCTGAATTATAAGTTTCCCAATGTGAGTAAACGTCTCGGGTTACTTGGCTGTAACCCTGTTCCCTGATAAAGCGGGAACGAGATGCTGCGTGAAAACGCTATGGGAACATCTCTTTGTTGCCCGGTTGTGAAGCCTGTGCATGTCAAACCCGCCGAATACCTTCGGCTTATAACCTGTGCCAGGCATGACGTCACCGAATAAGGTGCACCTGCAGGTTATAAATAGGAGTGAACCGGAAACATCCTCAGGTCAATTTTGTCTGAAGGACGTCCAGGCACGCCAGCAGTGCGGCATCG
>JAAGKR010006652.1:20354-38388 GCA_011419295.1 Clarias macrocephalus
TATAGACACACGGTTGCCAGGCAACACCGGAATCAGAGTGAAGGCGCCACACCTGTCGGTGTGTTTATTTAAAAGGTCCTGATACCGACGTACTTTGTGTGATCCTTTAGTTAGCGCCGCTGGGGAAGAGAAAAGGGTTTCTAATAGTGACTCAGTGACTGAATTTATTATTCAATGTTTTTCAGATGACAAGGATCATAAGGCTGATGGTTTGGACACACAGCAATCTGGTGCTCCTACTGTGGAAGTTTTCTGTGTCAAAATTTAACTGCAATATTAAAATATCAATGATAAATTTCAAATTACATTTCCAACTTCTACATCCAACTTTGGGCTCAGAATTTTAATTGAAATGTAGCTGTTATATTTACATTTGCAATTTGATGTACTATTAAGATTTCATTTTATGAGTACCTTTAATTGAAGGTAAATGTATTTCTCAAATTGAATTATAATGTTGCTCTGGTTATGTGCT
Organism: Clarias macrocephalus; assembly: GCA_011419295.1. NCBI lineage: Eukaryota > Metazoa > Chordata > Actinopteri > Siluriformes > Clariidae > Clarias > Clarias macrocephalus. The sequence continues at coordinate 20,830 of JAAGKR010006652.1, forward strand.
TATGCTGACAAAATTATAAATAAAAATTTTCCTCACCTCATATGAATCTGTACTTACTGCACCTTTGTATTTTAATTTCTAAACTTACTACCTGTCAGTCAAATTTGAAAACAGAATGTCAGGGTGTCTACGGAGTATGTAGACAGGTATGTAGGGAGCCTACGGAGTGAGCGAGGAGTAACTACAGGTTGAGGCGCAAGCCCATCACAGACGCATGATGTGACAGATGTTTTTTAAAAGTAACTTGAAAGTAACATAATTATTAATCGGATTAGTTTTTACATGTAATAATCAGTAATGTAACCAAATTACGATTTTAAAGTAATAATTAGTAATTTGTAGTAGATTACTTTTTTTTGAGTAACACTGACGGTCACAGTCACACAATGTATAAAGTGAATGTATATTTAGTGCAGAGTGCAAGCAGGGACGTCGGCAGGACTATCTATGACATCATAACTAAATGGGAGAGCCAGAAGGAAACACAGACATGAGGGCTTCATGAGATGTAAAGCGACTCACTTCACCATCAACAAATCTTGCTTGTGAAGCTTGTTCATGCACCTAGTTGAACATCCAGATAGTAAGATGTTAGTGCATCATTTAGTGACAATATATTCCGTATCTTGGCAATATTTCTGAGGTGAAAAAATGCTATCCTTGTAATAGTATCTACATGAACTTCAAATGAAAGACTGGAAGCTTGCTTCTATCTGCATGTGGCACTGTGACTAAAATTAATTGGACAGCTAACAGGGGACGAGGTCAGTTTTCTTAATTATCGGTTTAATAACTGCTAGTTTAAAAGATTTGGGAACAAACCCACTACTGAGTGAGGAGTTCATTATTTTCAACAGGGGTTCTGTTATTGCTGGTACTATCTGCTTGAGAAAATGTGTCGGTATAGGATCTAATACACAGGTTGATGATTTTGAAAAAGAGATGAGTGAAATTAGTTCATTTTCTTCAAGGGGTTCTAGGTTCTGATGTGATGTGGTTAGTTTATCGTCTGTATCAATTAAATTGTCTGGTTTCAAAGCTTGAATTTTTTGCCTAATATTTACAAATTTGTTATTGAAGTTCATGAAGTCCTCACTACTGTATGTTGCTGTTGTGGGTCGCCAAGGTCGCCATGTTTGCACCAATATGTCTCCACTGCCCTTTTTTTGGCCTCCCAGGTGGTGTACTGAGAGAAGTAGGAACCCTACTCATTGTCTCACATTTGAAGGTACAGTAAATGAATAAATGTTAAGAGAACATGATCACTACTAGTGTGGAAGTGTGAAATACATCTTTTTATAATTAATTTTTTTTTTTATTCAAGCTTTCCAGCGTTTCCCACAGTTATGTTACCAACCTTGTTGCCAGCTTAGATGCTAGAATTTTTTGTGGAGATTTCTACAATACTAATACTATGTGTTATTTCTAGTTAATTTTGCTGCGGTATTAAATAATAATCTCGGATTATTTTTGTTATTTTCTATAAGAGTGGAGAGATACGTTGATCTAGCATCACTGAGAGCTTTTCTATAGTTCACGTTGCTTCTCCTCCCATGCTATTTGAAATATTAACAATTTAGTTTGACACCATTTACATTCTAATTTTCGAGCGGTCTGTTTTAAAGTGCATGTGTGGTCATTATACCAAGGAGCGAGATTTTCCTTTTAACTGGAGCTACATTATCTAAGGTATAACAGAATATTTAGTCTTCTGATCGGGTTCTGTGGAGTCAGATGGTGATCCAATCAGAGTTGATAGCTCTGGCTGATTATTGATGAAGCTCTGTGTGATAGTTGATGTGAACGAACGCTTAATACGGTAATACATTATTACTATGACACGCTTTAATTGAGACAAGATAGTGATTTGAGATAACTTCAGACTGTGGAATTGTGGTTATATTTCTTATACTTATTGTAATCTGAACGATAATATTAAATCTAAAGTGTGACCTGCTTTATGAGTGAGTCCTACTACTGTTGTGGTAATTTTTTTCAGACCTCACCAAATTTTAAACAAAACCAAACAACTTTTAAGTAGAGAAAAAGCAAAGAATTTTATTGAAGACAAACATAGATAGACAGCCCTTAAACGGTCAGAAAGACAGTCATCCCACAAAGCTCTACCTACAGGGTCCTTGAAGTCCATAACTTCCCTATTTTACATGTGTTTATATACCTAACATGTGCTTCGTCGCTATTCCTTATTTCGTTTTTGATCCAAGTTTTATCTAATATTCAATAGGTATATAATAGGTATATAGGTTTACTTATTACTTATTCATATCTGAGATGATTTTATTGGGCCTTCAAAAATCTAGTTCTCCTTTAAAAAAAAAAAAAAAAGAGTTTGGTTTGTTCCTCTTTTTCGAAACACAATAACGACCACTAGTGCAGCTTAATTTTTCCATCAGAGAATTTTTTTTAGATTTTTCTAAGATGCGTAATAATCTTATTTTTATTTTCCTATTTTCCAATTCCTTTCCCAACAGTTATGTCTCAACTGTCTTTAGTTATGCTTAAAGTTATTGAAATAGTTTATTTATAAATTTTTATTTGTATTATACTTTTTTTTCTTTTATGATCTCAAGATTACATGTCATATAATAACAAATTATTGAACTTAGTTATGGTTAGGATCAATATGATTCATTTTGTCAAAGCTTAATTACATTAGATTATATTATTTTAATGATTATTACTATTGCATTATTATTATTATCATTATTTTTCCTGATACGTTTTTTTAAAAGATCTTCTATCTTTATTTTGATTTATAAGATAATTCGATTCTTAAATCATAATTTGTTCATATCACCTGTTATGAATTAATATATAAAAAAAATCACAACTTGATGAATTTTGGTTATATAGTGTAATATAGAGTGATAGGTGTTAGTTGTAGTAGTCAGGGACAGTAATGGATTTGATTATTAATTATTGATCCTTTTGTTCCGCAGCTTTCAAAAATGAAAGTCTGGCCATCTGTACTCTGTGTCCGGAAAAAAAACGGAACTGAAAATTATTCTATAACTTTTCCCAAGCGTCTCTGTGAATCTTATTTTGGCAAAGTACTTTCTGCACTTGTCAGTTTTCTAGTTGTGTAAGGTTAGAAAAGGTGTATAATAATATAAAATAAGATAGAATTAGTAAGTATATTAGTATATTGTTAGTTTAGGTATTATATTAGATTATATTATTACTATTAAAGTAGTTTGAAGAGTTTGTTTCTGCCTCTTGCCTGTGTATCCCTTTACTTCCCTAAATTGAGTGTCTGCATGGCCTGTGTTTTTCTCTGATGCAACAGAAGAACAGAGGGCCAGAGCTCTTTCACAGGGGCCTTCTGGGAAATAGAGATTATACATTGGGTTGCTTGGAGTGCTAATTTACTGATATATAAATTACATTTTTCCACACTACGCACTGATGTACTTCTAATGGTTCCAGTATGGACATAAATGCCGTTCTCAGAAGGTCTTCTGGATTCTCAAAATGAATATTAAAGTTTACAGCAATTAACGCTTTATCTCCAGAAACTACCAGGTTTGAGAGGAAATCTGCAAATTCACAGAGAAACTCAGAGTATGGTCCTGGGGGTCTGTAAATGATGATTAGTGGGATTGACTGAGTAGATTTTATATTTGTAACTACACTTATGTTACTATAGAGAACTTCAAATGCATTAAATTTGTGCCCAGGTTTCTGGGCACAAATTAGGACGATAGTCATATTATCATTGTACATTACTGTGGTGCCTCCTCCTCTACCAGTTAGCCGAGGCCGTATGTTTGTGCCTGTAGCTGTATCCAGGAGGACTCGCTTCATTTAGAGCTACAAACTCATTCTCTTTAGCCCAGGTCTCTGTTAAACATAATATGTCAAACTCCTGATCTGTGATAGTTTCATTAACAGTAATGGCTTCAGATCAGAGGTGCTGGCTGTGTAATTGTAACAAAGTCAGACTGACACAGGAAGGTAAGTTTTCAAGATGAGCAAGTTTTATTGACAAATGAGGCAGAGCTCGGCAGAATCACGCTGAAGCAGTGAATTACGGATAAATGTGAAAACAGTACTTTTAGCAGCAGTCGCTATGTAGATTGAGTCCTTTCCCGTTGTGCCCTTGAAAAGGATTACTGCGTCGGGGTTGGAGCCACAGGTGAGTCAGCAAGGAAGTATGCACGCACACAGAGCCACGGAGATACTTCTGAGGAAGACACAGAAATCAGGTAAGTAGTTTCTGATGTAAGAAATTCAAGTCTTACTTTCTTTAGCGATTCGGTCCACTTTCGTCAATACGAGCCCGGTGCGTACGGTGTGCGCTTTTAAGGGGTTTATCCCGATTGATATCAGGTGGCAAAGATTAGTTTTCAGGAGATGGGGTGCGTGGTGTTTGACTTTCTTCGGAGCCTGGCCTGACTGTGACATTACCCCCTCCTCCACAACCTGCGGTGGAACTCCTCTAACAGAGTAGGGTCAAGGATGTCATCTCGGGGCACCCATGATCTCTCCTCCGGTCAGTGTCCTTCCCAGTCCACTAGATACTCCAGCACTGCAGGAGCGGGAATTCAAAATGTCTCTGACTTGATAGATGGTCCCTTCTTCCACTATGATCGGAGGAGGGGGCATTTCTTCTTCGGGGCCAGGTTCTGTGGATGAGACAACAGGGTTATGGTATTTTTTCAGCAGAGATACATGGAAAGTGGGGTGAATACGATATTGTGGAGGTAGTAGTAGTTTATATGTGAATGATGGTGCCCTGGACCGACGTCTATCCGCGTTGGTTTGAAACCTGCGTACCGCACGTTGTAGGTGGCGATGAGCTTCCTCCCAAACTCTCTCACTCTCTCTAAACCAACTGTTGACCACCGGGAGATCAGATGGTTCCCCATTCCAGGGGAATAATGGAGTTTGATAACCTAGAACACATTGGAACGGGGTAAGACCAGTAGTTGATTGTCTGAGAGCGTTTTGGGCATATTCGGCCCAACCAAGGAACTGGTTCCAGGAGTCCTGGCAGAAAGTTATCAAGAACCGTCCAATCTGCTGAATCTTTCGTTCAGTTTGTCCGTTGGTTTGAGGATGGTATCCAGATGATAGACTCACTGTCACCCCTAGGAGTCGAAAGAACACATGCCATACATGTGAGACGAATTGTTATGCTGATGATACCCAATTATATATCTCAACTAAACCAGACAAAATACCTAAGTTGTCTAGGCTAACTGAGTGTGTCCAGGACATAAAAGATTGGATGACCAATAACTTTCTTTTACTAAATTCAGATAAGACAGAGATATTACTTAATGGCCCAAAAACAACAGCTCTCACAATTCAGCCTGCGTTTAGAAGGATGTACTGTTACTACCAGCTCGACAGTGAAAGACCTGGGCGTAATATTAGACAGTAACTTGTCCTTTGAAAATCATATTTCCAATATCACAAAAACAGCATTTTTACATTTTAGAAATATTGCCAAACATTTTATCCATATCTGATGCAGAAAAGCTAGTTCATGCATTCATGTCCTCCAGATTGGACTACTGTAATGCATTATTAGGTGGTTGTCCTGCATCCGCAATAAACAAGCTTCAGTTAGTCCAAAATGCAGCTGCCAGGGTTCTAACTAGATCAAGAAAATATGATCATATAACCCCAATATTATCATCCCTGCACTGGCTACCTGTTCAGTTTAGAATTAATTACAAAATACTATTACTTACATGCAAGGCTTTAAACCGTTTAGCTCCCAGTCTACCTAACCAGTCTTCTGATACGCTACAATCCACCACGTTCCTTAAGATCACAAAACTCCGGACTTCTGGTAGTTCCCAGAATTTCAAAATCTACAAAAGGAGGTAGGGCTTTTTCATATCTAGCTCCAAAGCTTTGGAATAGCCTTCCAGACTGGTTTCACAGTTTAAAAGTAGACTCAAGACACATCTCTTTAATCTGGAATACACGTAACTCATCCCATAACCTCATACTCCAGTACATCTATCCTGAATGGTAACTACGCTAATTCTCTCCGTCTGTTCTGTATTCTTCTACCCATCCCGAGGCATCTGGAGATTGTGCCAGCTTCAGTAGAAAAAGGCCAACCCTGCGAGGTTCCTGAGGCATCCAGAGAAGGACCAGCTTCAGCTGGATTCTGCTTTATGATGGTTGGAGCTACACATGCTGCTCCTGAGCTCCCAGTGATCCCGACCCCATATGCCCTCTGCACCTGCTGACTCATCCCTGTGCTGAACTGGACTTCATGTTAATTTAAAGAACTTCTGCTATATTGAACTTTTAACTGCATAACACACACAATGTTATATAATTTCTATCCGTTATCACCGAAATGAGGATGGGTTCCCTGTTGAGTCTGGTTCCTCTCAAGGTTTCTTCCTACTACCATCTCAGGGAGTTTTTCCTTGCCACTGTCGCTGTCACCCTTGGCTTGCTCATCAGGGACATTTCATTCATCATTCACTCATTCATCTCATTATTATCTAGGCACATTTTCCTCACACATACACAGTTCCATAAATTTTCTTTAAAAAAAAATCTTTCATTCTTGTTAAGCTGCTTTGAGACAATGAACATTGTTAAAAGCGCTATATAAATAAAATTTAATTGAATTGAATGAATTGTGGGCCTCGGTCTGAGACAATATCCTCAGGGATGCCAACGTATTGGAAGACATTATTGAAAAGGAGCTCGGCCGTTGCCATTGTGGAAGGGAGGCCTCTGAGAGGAATCTGTCCACGATAACAAGGAAGCAGGTATGACCATCAGAGTCAGGTAGGTCTGTGATGAAATCTATGCCAATGTGCGACCATGGGCGGTGTGGTAGGGGCAGAGGCATGAGTTTCCTGGCAGGTAAATGTCGGGGATTTTTAGACATGGCACACTCAGCACATCCCGTAACATACCACCGTACTTCTTTCTCTATATTGGGCCACCAAAAGCGCTCCTGTAGGAGTGAGAACGTGCGTTCGATTCCAGGGTGCCCAGTGCCTAGTGATGAGTGGACGGAGTGAATGAGTTCCGTACGGTCCTGTTCAGGTATGAATCAGCGATCTGGTGGACAATTTGGGTGAGTGACTGAAGCAGGTTCTGACACTGATCAAGGATGTTCGCACTGGATGGGGTTAACAAAGAGCTTCTCTGGGAGTACTGAAACGGTTTCCTCATTGTGGATGTTGTTGAGGTGTAATCGTGAAAGGGCGTCTGCTTTTGTGTTCTTTGACCCTGGACGATAGGAGATCTTTAAGTCAAATCGAGAAAAGAACATTGCCCACCGTGCCTGTCTAGGGTTGAGTCTCTTCGCTTCTTTCAGATATTGCAGGTTTTTATGATCGGTTAGGACTAGGAACTGGTGATTCCCTCCCTCCAACCAATGTCTCCATTCCTCCAGAGCCATTTTGATAGCCAGCAGTTCACGGTCTCCAATGTCATAATTCTTTTCGGTTGGAGTGAATTTTCTGGAAAAAAATGCACACGGATGAAGTGTTGTGGGCTCTCCTTGTTGTTGGGAGAGGATGGCTCCCACTCCGTTTGTAGAGGCGTCCACTTCAACCACAAAGGGAAGGTCAGGGTTGGGATGAGCGAGGATAAATGCAGAAACAAAAGTCTGTTTTAGTCCATGGAACGATTCAGTTGCTTCAGGGGTCCATTTCAGGGATCTGGGTTTTCCTCGGAGCAGGGAAGTTAATGGACTGGTGATAATACTGTAGTTTATGATGAATCTACTATGAAAATTTGCAAAGCCGAGAAACCTCTGTAGTACTATGATACTCAAGGGCTGTGGCCAATTCGCAATGGCGGATACCTTCTCCTTATCCATCTTTACCCTGTTTTGGTAAATGACATATCCTAGAAATTTGACAGATGACTGGTGGAAAGAACACTTTTCGGCTTTCAGATACAAGTGGAACTCACGGAGACATTGGAGTACCTTCGTGACGTGGATGTGGTGTTCTGCCTCAGATTTGGAGTATATGAGAACGTCGTCAATGTAGACAATAACAAACTGATGAAGGAAATCTCGGAGTATCTCGTGCATAAAGTTCTGGAAGGTGGCAGGAGGATTGACGAGGCCATATGGCATCACCCGATATTCATGCCCGGTAGGGGTTATGAAGGCCGTCTTCCATTCATCCCATTTTCGTATACGGATAAGATTATATGCAATGCGAAAATCCAATTTTGTGAAAATGACAGCCTCTATAAGACATTCCAAAGCGGCGGGTACCAGAGGTAATGGATAACGGAATTTGACGGTCACTGCGTTGAGGGTGCGAAAGTCAATACAGGGCCTGAGTCCACCATCTTTTTTTGCCACGAAAAAGAAACTGAAGCTACAGGAGAAGTCGATGGGCAGATGAAGGCTTGTTGGAGAGCCTCCGTGATGTATTCTTCCATGGCCTTTCTTTCTGGGATGGAAAGTGGATAGATTCGACCTTGTGACTTGTAGGAGTGAGAACGTGCATTCAATGCCAGGGTGCCCAGTGCCTAGTGATGAGTGGACGGAGTGAATGAGTTCCGTACGGCCCTGTTCAGGTATGAATCAGCAATCTGGTGGACAATTTGGGTGAGTGACTAAAGCAGGTTCTGACACTGATCAAGGATTTTCTCACTGGATGGGGTTAACAAAGAGCTTCTCTGGGAGTACTGAAACGGTCACTGCGTTGAGGGTGCGAAAGTCAATACAGGGCCTGAGTCCACCATCTTTTTTTGCCACGAAAAAGAAACTGAAGCTACAGGAGAAGTCGATGGGCAGATGAAGGCTTGTTGGAGAGCCTCCGTGATGTATTCTTCCATGGCCTTTCTTTCTGGGATGGAAAGTGGATAGATTCGACCTTGTGACTTGTAGGAGTGAGAACGTGCATTCAATGCCAGGGTGCCCAGTGCCTAGTGATGAGTGGACGGAGTGAATGAGTTCCGTACGGCCCTGTTCAGGTATGAATCAGCAATCTGGTGGACAATTTGGGTGAGTGACTAAAGCAGGTTCTGACACTGATCAAGGATTTTCTCACTGGATGGGGTTAACAAAGAGCTTCTCTGGGAGTACTGAAACGGTCACTGCGTTGAGGGTGCGAAAGTCAATACAGGGCCTGAGTCCACCATCTTTTTTTGCCACGAAAAAGAAACTGAAGCTACAGGAGAAGTCGATGGGCAGATGAAGGCTTGTTGGAAAGCCTCCGTGATGTATTCTTCCATGGCCTTTCTTTCTGGGATGGAAAGTGGATAGATTCGACCTTGTGACTTGTAGGAGTGAGAACGTGCATTCGATTCCAGGGTGCCCAGTGCCTAGTGATGAGTGGACGGAGTGAATGAGTTCCGTACGGTCCTGTTCAGGTATGAATCAGCAATCTGGTGGACAATTTGGGTGAGTGACTAAAGCAGGTTCTGACACTGATCAAGGATTTTCTCACTGGATGGGGTTAACAAAGAGCTTCTCTGGGAGTACTGAAACGGTCACTGCGTTGAGGGTGCGAAAGTCAATACAGGGCCTGAGTCCACCATCTTTTTTTGCCACGAAAAAGAAACTGAAGCTACAGGAGAAGTCGATGGGCGGATGAAGGCTTGTTGGAGAGCCTCCGTGATGTATTCTTCCATGGCCTTTCTTTCTGGGATGGAAAGTGGATAGATTCGACCTTGTGGTAGTGGTCCACCAGGAATGAGATCTATTGTACAGGCCCATGGACGATGAGGAGGTAGTTGAGTTGCTCTCCGTGGACAGAAAACGTGAGTATTACAGGGGGCACTTCCATGGACTGTTGTTCTACAGGGCTTTCAATGCAGTTTCAAGACATAGGGTTTTAACGGTAATGTGGGAAAACAATCAGGTGAGCATTCCTTCCCCCACTTGAGTACTTCGCCTGTAGTCCAAGACAGAATGGGGTCATGCTTAATTAATCAGGGACGTCCTAAAACCACATCTGCCGTGGAGTCTTCCAGAACCAAGAAAGTAATCTACTCCTGATAGAGTAACCCCACCTGCAGTGTGACGGGGCCAGCAGAGGAACGCACAGACTTCCTGGACAGGGGTTTTCCTGTTATTGATTGGACCTGAAAGCTTCGTTCTGTCGGGGTGGTCTTGAGCCGGAGATGCCAATACAGGTTGCCTGAGATGAAATTTCCTGATTGGGACTAACATTGATTAGTTTCCCTGGATACCTGCTCCGCGGACCACCACTACAGTTAGCAACAACGTGCTAGGCAAAGGCGGATTGGCCATCTGGAGCTCCGGGCGTTTTCCCGGTGGGCCGCTGGCTAATGCAGGCCGGTTCAGTCAGCACGTAAATTTATTGTAAAAATGACGGAAACATAATATGGCATCTCTCTTTTACGCAGATAGATGAGTGCATTGATCGTACAGTCGCCGCCGACAAAGAGCGCGTGTTTTGTAACGGCCTCTACTATGTTGTATTATGTATGTACAGTATGTTACCCTTTAAGAATTGCTGCGTGATGCTGATAAAGGTTTTGTGCTGAACGCTATTGTTGGCTCTGAGCTCTTTTTTTCCCGGCTATCCGGCGGAAAGCGGCACAGTTTGTGTGAGTGTGAATGTATTGTAATCCTATTCCATGACCTGTTCTGAAACACGCCCCCTTTAACTTTTAATTTACAGAGGGAGAGATATGGATTCTTTCTCGATACAGCAAAGAATTAATAATTGCCATGGATGAAAATGAAAAAAAAAAAAGAAAAGGTGGAGCTGAAAATTTACTTGACAAGAGAAAATTTAAAAAGCAGATTTTAAAAGCAGATGCTGTGAAATTCTTCAGATTAGCAGTCTGGATCCAGCAGCCTCAGGGTCAGTGATGATGTTGACCAGCACCTCTCCCCTTCTATACCCGAGCCAAGTGAAAAGGATCAACTGAACAGGTCAACTGGAATAAAATCAGAGGCAGCAGTAGCTCGGGCTAGTAAACTACTTACTCATTTTAATTATTATTGTAGTCAATATTAATTCAAAATAAGAGAAAATGTTATTTTTAATTAATATTGACTACAATATTTACTAGCATGAGCTGATGCTGCTACTGATTTTATTCCAGATGACCTGGTTAGTTTTGATTCTTTTCCCTTGGCTCTGGTAGATCAGGGAGGAGGTGTTGGTCAACATCAGCAGGCGCTGGTTCATCATCAATGACCCTGCTGCACTTGCAGCTTACACTGATAAGTGGTATATCTTACACTGACTGCATCAAGATGATACCCCCTGACTAGTTAAAATATTGTCTTTATAGTTTTTTATGTTGTTTGTCTTAATGTTTTTTCCTTTGTTTTATAAATATGACTCAATATATGTTCAGTGATACTTCAAATAATATGCTTAAAAAAGCATTTATTTCTGTATTGCGTTATATTTTTATTCTAGTAAGTTGTGTTAAAAATAAATCTCCACATTAATGAGCCAGTGTATTATGATGTGGGATGTGGTGAGCTGCTGTGGCCAGGAAGTCCAGGGCCACTTTTTGGTCCCAGTCCGCCCCTGGTGCTACGTCAAAAGTCACGGAAGATGGTGGACTGGTGTGAACTTCAGTCAATTCTGCTCATTTTAGCAGATCAGATAGAGACAGATAATTTACCACACTGTAAACCCGATTAACTTGGCAATACTCAAAATATTAGAGGTAATGTTACATTACAAGTAATTATGTTTCCAATTTTAAGTAAACAGAACTATAAATTTTTGAGTTTGTTGAACTTGTGCAAATCAAATAAATTTTTGCAGACAATCCAGCCCTGGAATCAAACCTGGGTCTCCCGCATGGCAAGCGAAACACCTACCACTGAACCACCAGTGGTCTATAGAGTTCACATTGGTGGAAGTCTAAGGTGACAGTTACTGTTACTTAAGTACTTACGATTACATAAAATATCAAATTTGTTCAGCTAACTGTCATCAACTAAGTCTAGTCAGCTAATTGTTCAGCTAAGTGTCATTTCTACAAACTCATAAATACTCAAAAAGGTCTATTAATTTGACCGAATTGCAATAATTTAAGTTAACAGCACTCAATGTGTTTAATTACTCTGAGCATTAGGGTTTACAGTGCTGTAGACACTGTTCTGCCACCTACTGCATAGGACACGTATTGCACCATTAGACCTAAATCCATAAAGGAGCAACCAATCACACAGCTGGCTCTGCCCTATCGCTCTTGATTGACAGAACAACTCATTCTGCTGAAAAGTCGCATTATGAAATAAATAGGCCATTGGGAAAAACTGGATTTTGAAATAAGTTCTGACTTTGAAAAATGATATTTTTAAATAAAAACAGCTGGAATTAAATAGAATGCCTCTGCAATAATCTCTGTTATTGGGAAAAATAATGACATGAAATTTTATTTCATAATAATAAGTAAATGTATATAGCAGAGAGCAATATTTTTTAAAATATATTAAAAATATATTTATTATTATTATTATTTGTTCAGTGCCTTTCATAAACGAAGCTGAACAGATTGATATATTTAATACATGAGATGCTCAAGTAACTTAACACATCTATTATAGATTTTGGTTGAATTACAACCTCAGTAATAAAGAATAGAGAAATGTTTAGGCACAAGTAAATAACTGCTGTAAAATAAGGATGACTTCAAAAAAGTTCCTATTAGCCACCTCCAATAGAGGGCACTGTGTTCATGTCTGTCTGTTTGTAGATTTTGTTGGTCGACTCAGTTTCCCAGAAGGCACCTCGGTCAGGTGATGGGGCTCATTAAACATCTTATAAATAGCAGTTTGTTCTGGGAAACTGGGTTGAGCATTATACCGTCATGTGGGCATTCTTTTTTTGTTTCGTTTCGTTTCGTTTCGTTTGTGTCTCTTTGAGTTTTATATTTTAGTTATATTGTTTAAACTGTTTTCAAGAGGGCTCTAGTTTTGTTTTCTGTATGTTCCTTGCTCTAGTGGATTCATGGAGCTGTCCTGTTTCATGTTTACTTAGGCTGTGTCTCCTCTTGTGTAAGTACCGTTCTGTGTGTCCCTAGTGTTGGTCTTCTTGTCTAGTTCTTTGTGTGTTGCTTTCCTTATCTGTTTAGATGTTTGTAGCCACATGAGTGCTTAGCCGCTAGCAGGCTGCTAGGAGAGTTAGCCCCTAGTAGGGTTAGCCTCTAGTGGGATTGACTGTTAGTGGTTCTGGTCGCTAGTAGGTTAGCCGCTAGTTTGGAATAGCCTCATGTGTGCCTTTCCTTTTGTGTTCAGTTCGCCCCTATTAGGTCAGTACTAACCCGGTTAGCCACTAACTCCATTAGATACTAACCCGGTTAGGTCAGCATCCAACGTCCCAGTATTCCATGTAGCTACTAACCTAACTAACCACTAACCCGTCCGGTCTCTGTGCCCCGTCTCTGTGCCCCATCCCATGTCTTGTCTCGTCTCCAGTCCTGTCTCTCCAGTCCTGTTCCCGTCTCGTCCTGTCTTGTCTCTGGCCCCTTTGTGTCTTTAGTTAGCTCCAGCTCCATGTTTCCTTCTGTCAGCTCCCTGTGTTAGCGCTCAGTTCCCTGTGTTGTTCCTGAGCCCTAGTTTTCGTTTGAGTTTGTTTTGGTTCCTATGTTGGTTTCAGTGTTTTGTTTTGTTTGTTAATAAAAGACTGTTTCAACAACCCCTCTGCATTTATGCCTGCTCCAATTCGCCCACTGCACCTACATCAGCCGGTCTGGCCTGTAGTCGCAGCCAGTACCACCACCTAGACCGTGACACCTACATTCAAAACATACTATATAACATACTATATTTAATACTATTTACAGTATTACCTGAGAATGGAGTGTGCTGTCAACTCACAAAGTTTCAGCAGCCCCTTCATCTCCCTGTCCTGTGTGCTGTCACTGTAGACACGCAAGTCTCAGTCTGGTCAGGTGTTTCAGGATAAAGGTGCTGAGCTTGATGTACCCATTTTCATGTAACTGGCTATGGTTACATCACGGTGTGAGATAAAATCTGATGATGATGCTGCCTACCAATATTTCAGTGAGGAATGAGCCTAAGACATGTCTGTGTCGTAACTACTGCAAACACCTGCACACACAATCATTGACTGCTGGCAACTGTGGATTTCTGTTTTTATTCATAAATCATGGAAATATGTATGAAATGTGAGAAGAATTAATGTGTACGAATCAAAATAATCAGATGATGAGCAAGCAGAGGGTGATGTTGGCAAGAAAAAACTTCCTAAGATGGCAATAGGAATAAACCTTGAGAGGAACCAGACTCAACAGGGAATCCATCCTCATTTGGGTGATAACGGATAGCAGGGATTGATCTGCAGTCATACTGTGTGTTAGGCAGCTGGAAGTTCAGTGGAACAGTTGATGACTTTAAGTTAATATAGAGTCCAGTTTATTATTGGAGGCTCAGGTAGAATGTAGGAAATTTCAGTCCTGAATTATTAAGCGACTGCAGAGAACAGCTGTCTGCATCAGCCGAAGGCCAGGACCGTCTTCACGGGAAAGAGGAACTATCCTTGAGAGAGAGAGATAGTTTAGACATCATCTATACATACCAGTTCACCATAAAAGTGTACGTCCATAAGTCCCCCAGATCTGCTCCTTTAACTAGGGGAAATCTATTCACAAAATGCTCGGCTAAATAAAATTTTTTTTAGCCTACAGTTAAACAGAGAGACTGTGTGTGAGTCCCGACCATTAATTGGAAGGCTATTCCATAACTTTGGGGCTTTGTAATAAAAAGCTTTGCCCCCAGCTGTAGTTTTAATTAAATGCAGTACTGACAAGCTGCTTGGATCCTTTGATCAAAGTAGGCATGGCAGAGAGTAGGACACCATGCTGTTCTCAGAGGGTCTTCTGGGTTCTCAAAATGAATATTAAAGTTTAAAGTTGTCTACAGAAACGACCAGGTTTGAGAGAAAATCTGCAAATTCACAGAGAAACTCAAGAGTACGGCCCTGGGGGTCTGTAAAAGATAATTAGTGGGATCGACTGAGCAGACTGTATTTCTAGCTACACCTTTTATGTCACTATAGAGAACTTCAAATGCATTAAATTTGTGTCTGCATTGTTAATAACTGTTAATAACTGAATTTTTGGTCTCTATATTAAATTATTTATTTCTGAGTAAAATTTTTGTTTAGCTTGGGGAACAGACAAAGTATCAATATAGTGAACCCTGAGGGGCGACTCTGACGGTTAGATGGTTAGCTAGCAGACGGTTTGTTTAGCCTGTTTGGTCGACATAAAGTGAGTAATAGAACACATGAAGATGGTTTTTGGATTTTTTGTCCATCTATTTGTTAGTGCATGCATAACAGGAAAATTGCCAAACAAATTTTAATGGGGTTTTCACAGGTGTATTTTGCCAAGCTTGAGGTAACATATAGGCTTTGTTTCAGCCGAAGGTTTTGCAGATGGCTTTGTACATTTTTAAAAATGGTCTTATGAGTGTGCAATTAATTTCCATGTAAACTTAGTCGTTGGCACATCTAGATTAGCAATATGAAGTCAATATACTGTATAAAATACAAGCATATTAAAAATATAAAGATGGAAGATATTTTTGTGTTTTCTCAGGAACAATCCAAAATTTTCCCCCCACAAATAAGAAGATAAAGTGAAGGCATGACAAGATGGAATTATAAGTAGCTTCAGGGAGGAAATAGAATAATCAACAGCTACAAATGTTCCTAATATTTGTAATTAATTAGTCTACAAACTTTACACAAGACTTAAGTTTGTTTTTTTCCAGTGGTTGATCTGTCAAACTTCATCTTTGGTGTCCTCTCCCCTCCTTCTTCAAAGTGACCCCTTCTCGTAATGCAAAAAGAGGTCATTTTAATGGTTAATGTTTTGGGGTGAGGTGGAAACCTTAAACATAAAAATATGTAATGTTGCAAAGTTTCTTTTTCCATTCCCTTTTTGCTATCCATGTCCTTGTCATTTTTTTTCTTTTCTTCTTTCTCCAGGCATATTTATCCCAGCTGTTATTATTGCTAATGATAAACTTTCATACATTTTTAGATCGAACATTGAAACGTGAGAGAAGAGCATCCAGTAGAGAGACAAGACCATCACTAATACGTGAGAAGTGCAGTATAAAACTACTTTGAGATTTAAAAGGAAAATGTTTCAACCTAGGACATTGGATCACTATGAGTTGATTTTTGTTTTACTATGATCTGGAACAGTCAAAACATAAACAACATACTGTATGTCAACGTAACCTGATTGTTTTGGCTGTTGCTATATTACTATGAAAGTTAAACATACTCTGGTCTATCTGATTTAGGAATCCTTTCCATATTGTTTCACTTATACAATTCATGGGCTTTTATGGGCCTGTCAGTGGCAAAAAATAAATAAATAATAATAATTAGGAACTAAAAGGTAAATTTATTTGTCCACATACAGTATTAGACCTATACAGCGTAAAAACAAGTAAAAAATGTAAAACAAGTAAAAAAAAATGTTGCACATAATTTTAATAAAGCTTCCAATACAACATTGGGAATCTTGTTTAAATTGTTTATTTCTTCAGTATGTTTTAGTCGAGGTAATTTCACATCAATGTTAAAGAGAGAATATTCCACTGTTACAGCACAATAGTCTAAATATTACATTTTGTTTATCATTTTAGGATTGTTCTATAATATTTATTGTGTTTTGTATCAAACTTGTACTATTCTGCATTACGGTTCTTCAGGTTATTTTGTCTTCTACAATAAAAATGTTTTTAACATCATGAGTTTGTGTTAACTTCATTGAACATGTGTGTTTATGGGAATTTTTGAAAATAATTGTGAAATAACAGGATTTCTATTCTAAACGTGTATTGTTTTATTTGAAGGTCTTTGATCTTAAAAAGAAATAATGTAAAATATGTAAAATAACAGTTTCTTTGCTGAATGTCTAAAGCTGTTTCTTTATTGAAAGTGTTTGTACTAAATTAGGAAAAAAAATGTGAAAGCATTTTGCAGCTAAATTTATAGCGCTGTTGTTTTAATAATAAACCATATATATATATATATATATATATATATATATATATATATATATAATTCTTGTATATAAAAATAAACACATGAATGCCATGATATAATGATCCACCATGTTGCATGTCTCATAAACGAGTACTATGATATCCACAGGGGAATGTGATGTTTATTGAAAACACCTGTGCTGTTAACATACCCGAACCCCTCTCAGAGAGATCATTCACCATAATGATCTAACAGAATACCTAACGCAGTTATTGTTCCCTCCCAAGGTTTTTGGAGAACACAACCTGAATGCTGATTTGTTTAAATAAATGACACTAAACTCAAACTCTTTTTCTTGTGATAGAAATAAAATGATGAAATATGAATCTGAGCTATCTTACAGTTATGCTGTATGTTTCGGGTGTACACTACAGCAATACAGGAGTGTAGCACATGTACCATGTCCTTCTGCTCCCATCTACTGGATGATTCAAGAATACAAAATGCATTATGCTTCTTTAAGAGAAGAGTTTATCAAAGATGATCTACGAACAGAGATGTGTGATTAAAGCGAAGACTTTAGCACTCAATTTAAGAGGTTTAACAAACACATTTT
>JAAGKR010006653.1:0-27471 GCA_011419295.1 Clarias macrocephalus
AAAAAAAAGCAGTTAATAAGCTTACAATTACAAAGTTCAGTATCACAACAGTCTGATATTCCGCAAAGCATCAGCATATAAAAATCAGTAACACACAGGCATGATCTATAACGTTAGAGTAAGCATCACAATAAACACTCTCTCTACTCAAATTGTCATTGTAGTCTTACTTCGACTCCAGATATTACACTTCTACCTGCATGTACCCGGCTTCCAGAAGACTCCTTATGAATGTACAGAGCTTTTGTGTGTCTATTTTAATGGAGCTGAATATACAATACTGTATATATTGAGAATTTAAAAGCATGCATTGAGTGATAAGGATCGTCCTTCAGAACATACCTTCTCTTGACCTCCAAAGTGTTCAGGCATCATGTTAATTGTCTCCATGGTGACATTGAGCACAGCTTGCTCTGTCATATGCTGGTGTGTATATGAATCCCATGATAATGTTAGCACTCGAGACCAGAAGTTGGGGAGGAAAGCCCAGCACATGGATGCAAAGTGAAGCAGCAGAATTAATAGACTGATGCTCGCCATCATGGAACAATCTCAGAAGTGGCTTTTTGTCTCGAAATTCATCTGCTCTGTAGAAAAATATAGACACACTCTATATCTATAACTCTATATTTTTTTTCTATAGTTAGAGAATCATATATACAGTAAAATGGTGTATTGTAAATTGCAGTCTCAATTTAAGCTAATAGCAATTCAGTCTAATTTATTGATGAGCAGCCACAAGTGTTTTATTTAGCGAGTTATACATTATTGTGCAAACATCTTGAGCCCCCCTTCCCCCCCGCCCCCTCCTCATTTCTTCATATTTTGTTTCCAAAGACTTTCTTGCATTTTAATGTAGTCTTGAGGAATATTTCTTCAGGCTTTCTGAAAGACTTTTTGGTTCAGATTTTTGACAAGTTTTTGCCTCTCATTTTCAGCCCAGTCCCTGTACCTGAGCAGTTTTTGTTTGTTTGTTTGTTTGTTTGTTTGTTTGTTTGTTTGTTTGTTTGTTTGTTAACCCACACAGTGACCTATAAATCGTTCAACATAAAAACCAATCTAACTAAAGGCATAATGATGATGATGATGATGATGATGATGATGATGATGATGATGATGATGATGATGATGATGCAGTGCAGATAGTGGTGCAGATGAGGGCAGATGATCAGGCCGGTGATTAATATACTAGTAATATTCTGATAGTTGGAACAGATGAGAGGGGAAATGAGATTGCTGCTGAGGTTGTTACACAAACAACAAATTTAAATTGTATCTTTAGGCACTTTGCAGTAAGACATTTGGTCCCATTTCTGTAATTTAATCTACATATTTTTTTTAATTGAATTTAATATGAAGAAATGAGGGGTGGCTCAAGACTTTTGCCCAGTACTATATATGAATTGTGATTTCTTCAGTAAAAGTTTTCATTCTGTTTGAACTGATGTATGAACTTGAATAATTCTGAAAGATTTTCTGCCCAAATTTTCAAATGATTGCGTCAAGGTGAAAAAGTTTAGATTAGTTAGAATTCCTGATAAAGGCAGATTCAAAGTAAAAATTCTCTTTCGAGTTTACAAATGCTTGATTCCAGATAAATGGAATATGATGGCAAAGTTACATTCAGTGGTGTGTTACATACACTGTAAACCTGAATAAGTTTTTGAAGTAATCAGTTTCATAAATTTTTTTAAGTAATAATTTTTCCAATTTTAAGTACACAGAACTATCAGTTTTTGAGTTTGTTGTACTCATTCATATTAATCGTTCTTTACTTGCATTATTGAGTAGCCTAACTCATACTATTTAATAGCAATTGGGTTTTTTTTTTTTTTTTTTTTTTTTTTTTGCAAATAAAATAAATTGTTGTTGGTCTTTCGGCTGCTCCCGGCAATGAGTCGCCACAGCAGACAATCCGGTCCGCACACAAGCTTGGCACAGGTTTTACACCAGATGCCCGTCCTGATGCAACCCTCCCATTTTATCTGGGCTTGGGACAGACACTTCATCCAGTTGGGAATCAAGCCCAGGCCTTTCGCATGGCAGGCGAAACACCTCCCACTGAGCCACCAGTGCCCTATTGCCCTGATGACATCAGACATAAAATCACTAGTCTGAACGATTTTAAGTTGGTGGAACTTCAAGGTGACAGTCACTGTTACTTAAGTACTTACAGTTACTTAAAATATCAAATTTGTTCAGCTAACTTGAAATGTGTCATTTCTACAAACTCATAAATACCAAAAAGTTCGAAATACTCATCAGGGTCGATTAATTTGAACTAATTGTAATTATTTAAGTTAACAGTACTCAATATGTTCAATTACTTTGAGCATTAGGGTTTACAGTGTGATGCTTTAAGGAAATGCTTTGGGCTTTTCTCTGATATGCAATTTACTTGGGTGTGGTTCATAACTCCAAAGCTGGCAAAGATCAAGGCTTATCCTTTGAATTTGAATATTTAAAAAGAAAAATGGATAGAAGAGAATTTTAAGTAAATTACATGTGCTGTTCACGTCAAACTGAGGCTTTTGATTGCACAGAATAACAGAACACAGTTATGAGAGTGCATTATTTGCATTATTTCTAATGCACTTCTCCCAGCATTTGACTAGAACTTGGATACCATCAAGGTAAACAGTTTCTCAGTACACCGGCTCACATCTGAAACGCTGGCCTCCCAGGAACTCCTTTAATGGCCCAAATATGTAGAAATGGCTTGGAGCGAGTTCAGGACTGTACAGGGGATGTGGCAAATAATTTCCAGCTGAGTCCTATGATGTGTTAGTGGTTGTGAATGAGTGTGTACAGCTTCCGCAGACATATGAGTCTCTTCCGCAGGTTGGCGACAAGTTGTCTGACGATTTTCAAGGATCAGGCATTCCACTCACAGGAAGGACCGCAGTGGGCTCCGAGCCATCTTAGTCGGGATCGTCATTCACGGATTCACAGCCTTATTTGAAACGTTTGTCCCATTCAAATGATTTACTGCAGCTAAGAGTCTCATCACCATACTGTGCTTCAAGTCTTATGGTTTTCTTCATTAATAAGAAATTTCCCGTAAACTAATGTAGTATACTAATTCTTACAACAACAACAACAACAAAAAACAGACTTAGGTACAGAAATAAATTAACAATTCATTCAAACTCTATATTGTAAACAGAAATGAGTACCATTCATTCAACTGAAAATGTATTTAGGTGCTATGTGAAGTACAGGAGAAATGTTTATTGATTTGTCAGTAACTGAGATTATTTTATCCATAAAATGATACTTTCACACATAAGTTATTTGGATAAAAGACAACGTTATTGTTAAGCTGAAGATAATAGTGGTTTCTGCGCTAAGCTGTGGTCCAGACAAACATGTATCACAGTTTTGTTTTTCAGGATGTGGTGAGAAACAGAGTGTGAGACACAGGCACAAATAGAGTCGACAAAGATTGAGTGAACTGGGCTTTCTGCTGTTTTCATATGAACTGTTAAATATTGAGAGATTACACTATTTGTTTAAGAATTGTGTGTATGTTGTGTTCTGGGGGGGGGGGGGGGAATAATGCATGCATAAAATACATTTGTTTAAATTATTTCGAATTGGTTATTTTGCAGTTTCATTTAATGGTGTGCAATTATAATATATTTAACATTTATTTAAATAATCATGCTGGCAACCAAAAAAAAAAAAAAGTAGAAGAAAAAAAAATGCGAACATAGCTTTGGTTATGGATTCAGGAATTTCTAATGTTTTTAATATTTTTTTATATTCAGCACAGTGAATATGAACCACAATGCTGATGTAAAGTGGGTCTCAAGTCACAAAAGTTTTTTTTTTTTTTTTTTAATATGAAGGGAAAAAAAATAATAATAACAGGCCCTTAATTATATCCTAAAGTAATAAAATACACATGTAGAACACTGATTTTATTTTAAATCATCATACCATGTACAACGTCATATAGTACCTATAGCAATATTCATTACAAACATGAACATTAATAAAGGTCATCTACTGTTTCACTCGCACTCTATACAATGAGCCAAAACTCATTAGCACACCTTACCTGTCATTCTGTCTTCTGTTCTTAATGCGACGTTGATCTCATCACCCTGCCAGCTCCAGTCAGTCATGAGCACAGTGTTGTCATTTCACTAATCAGGAAACCCATAAGCCTGCATACATGTATGAAGCGTTCTTGGTTTTTCACACCCACAAAACAGAGAGAACTTGCTTTACTTAAACACTGCTTGAAATAAATTAAATGTTAATAAATGATGTTATAAATGCAAAGGGGCCGAGACGAAATGCAGGTTGGAAGATGATGTGCCTGTGTTGCTTCGTGTGTCTCCCGCCGCCCTGGTATTTCCCTTTCTTTCCTCTTTCTCACCCCATTATGGCATGGTGCATTTGCTTCTTACAAAAGGACTGAATACATTAAGGGTTGGTTTGTCCGAACCCCAGGCCCACCCCCCAGCTTTTCAAACTCTTCTTTGGCTTCTGTAAGGAAACGCACAATAATGGCGCCTTCATATGAGCGAAAAGTGGTGCTGGCATTAGACAACCTACTGAAGGAGAAACAGTGTTTTATAATACAGGTGTTTTCTGTAATGTAATGTAACTTTCTTAAATCCTTGGATTAATATGCTGGGTGTTTTCTTGTAGGGCCTGTAAGGATGTTATCGCTGTTTTAATATAGAATTTTGGTATATATAAAATAAGGATCTCTAATTAAAATAATGTGTGTGTGTGTGTGTGTGTGTGTGTGTGTGTGTGTGTGTGTGTGTGTGTGTGTGTAGGACTAAGTGAGCAGACAAGAAATAATGAACCTTTAGTGCAGGAATGGAGTGAAAGGGACAATAGGATACCAAAATTAAGTGGCCATTATAATGGGTTGCTGAATTGTTTAAAATCCTCATTTATTCTACCAGGAGATTCTTTTCAATTCTGCATCTTTAAGCAATGAAATTGTATTTGAGGACAATTTTGTATGTACGTAAAAAAAAAAATCCTTTGTATGTTATAAATACTAGGAGGATAAAACCTAGGAGGTATTATTAACACATACAGTGAAGTCTGTTGATCAAATCCTAACCAGACGGTGTGTCATAAAATATTTAAGTGAAATGCAATTCGGTCCACGCCCCATTTTTCCCTGTTAATGTATTCGGATCAAAGGATGATCTAGCTGCAAATACAGTTTAGTATTAGAATTAAATGTAAAAGTGCATAAACAGGTCTGGTGGAGTACAAACTGGCAAAGGGAAAAATCCTTAAAAAAAAAATAAAAATACTTACAGCACATTCATTGTTTATTACACACACGACAGAAACACAATATTTGCTGGCTGTCTCATTTTGCACGTGTCTATCAGTGTATAGGGGAGTTTGGTGAATTTGGCTATAAACCAGTTCTTTACTAAAAGTTATTAAAGCCCTTGAGCAATGTCCTTCAACCTGGATTGCGTTCTGTCACAACATGTGTAGGGTCACATGGGAGCCTGAAACCAATTCCAGGCAACTCTATGCGCAAGGCAGGGCACAACCCATTCACAGACTACAGGGAATGTGGGAATGCCAATCAACATACTGTCCATGCCTGTTGGCAGAAACCAGAGTACACAGAGGAAACCCAATAGGCACATGGAGGACATGCAAACTACATGCAAGAGGTGAGATTTAAATGCACTCACATTAACACACAAGTTGTGAAAATAGTAACATGCAATTAGTTAACAAGATACATAAATGTGGGATTAATAAAGTACTCTGTCAAAATGAAAAATAAACCCACTACAGTATGTGTTGTTTTTACACTCCTGGTTTGAGAGTGTTGGATTAGGTTGGATTAGGGGGAGGAATTTGAACCACAATCCTGGAAGGATGAGGCAAAAGTGTTAACCACTAAGCCATTGAGCCTTCCTTAATACATTGCATCGTGCTGTACTACGGCTAAGGGACTCATCACGTACTGCGTTTGAATTCTTCTGTAAATATCAATCAGCTTTATGCTTTCATTCATGAGAATTTTTTTTGACAATTTCCAGGTTAATTTGAACGCACCTTATATTAAAACTATTTCTAGTACTAATACTACTACTATTACTACTACTACTACTACTACTAATAATAATAATAATAATAATGAATTAAGTGAATTTTACTGGAATATAAAACTTTTTTCGGAAAAGGAAGCTCATTGTCAGATTTACAAGGCCAAGACGGACTCAACTGTTGATCTTTTTAAGTAAAACATGAGCATGACGTATGAATATGAGACAAAACATGCAAAGGATTGTGATACTGTGTCATAGTAAACCACAGACTATATAACAAGTGAAAATCAAGACAGACGATAGAACTGAATACAACAGAAGATAGGCTAAAACCCAACACTTGGTGATTATAAGCAAATATCGAGACACCAGTGCGGATGATCAGGGGAATGTGACCTGCTGAAAACCTTGCTGATGGCACTTCCATGACGGACATCACCATTCCATAGAGGGTAGTGTTGATGCCACAAAGCTCCAAGGTTCCTGGTACGATTTGTAGATCAGGTTACTATGTATAGTTTCTATGTATGTTATTCACATCTATATGGGTTTCCTTCAGGCTCTGCAGTTGTATTCCTTCCTTATGCTTAGTGTTCCCAGATTCACTTTGACCTTGATCAGCATAAAGCTTTCTGAGTAACTGAGTGAGAAATGATGTCGCCGGTTTATATCAACACATGTTTATAATCAGACATGGAATTGCAGCTTGTGACTCAGCTCCTCGATAAGTCACTTCTCATTCCCAGAAATGACGATCTGGCCATGTGTTTCATTTTTATGGATCAGGATGTTCTGCATGATTAGACATGTGTGTAAACATTCAGTTTAACTAAAGAGTGAGCTTGGCTTCCGTCATCACTTGTTTAAACACATGCCTCAGCACAAGCTGTTCTTTTCTCACATTCCTTAAACTTCCGTGAGTACACAGTGCAATGCAAATGAAACCAAAGAACAAAACCGGTTAACTCTGCACACTGGTGACACCCATTATTATAAACTGAGAAAATTCTAATTATGGCCAAATTGCTGTGGTGTGCTGTTACTGGAAAAACAATCAAAGACATGCATGATGTAATATCACTCCAAGCATATTTCCACTTTAAGACTTTAAGAAAGAGTAAACAAAAGTTGTTTATAACAAATTCCTAAAATCTGATGCTGACCTGAGTTAATTCGGGACCAATAGAGTAAGTAAGTATGTATGTATGTATGTATGTATGTATGTATGTATGTATGTATGTATGTATGTATGTATGTATCTATCTATCTATCTATCTATCTATCTATCTATCTATCTACAGTAACACTAAAAAATTTGGACACACCAGTCAAAGGTTTTGACACAAGAACAATACATTATTATTATTATTATTATTATTATTATTATTATTATTATTATTACCTTTGCGTTCCTTCTTTTTTTATATAGTTTTCATGAATGTCACTTTATCACACACAAAATTTCATACTATTTCATTTTTTTTAAAGATGGATAAAGTTTATTTTTTGTATTTTTCGTGTTACTTTTTTAATTACTACTTTTTATTTATTTATATATTCCTGTTATTTTTTTCTGACTTTTTAAAACATTTGTCATGCCAGTAAAGTACCATTAATCTGAAATTATTACTGGAGATTAAAAAATTATGAAATAGCATGTATTGCATTAAGTAATTAAGTTACAACAATAAAGGTCAATTTTATTTTAAGATAACAGCTGTTCTGGAAAAGTGCTTGTAAGAAAGTATTGTCTTGTGTATTTGCAAAACCCATTAAGCACCATGATGAAACGGTCTCTCATGAAGACCACTGCAGGAAAGCAAGACCAAAACGTACCTCTGCTGCAGAGGAGATGTTCATTTAGAGTTACCAGCCTCAGAAATCACCATGTAACAAACAGCACCTCAGATTAGAGTCGTTATGAAGCTTTACAGAGCAAAAGTTAGCAGGCTAAAGAGCTAAAAAATGTTAACCTAACCTTCAAGCTTGGAATTAGCCTAGCTTGGAATCTCGTGGAAAAAAAGATAAGCTATGAATCGAGATGCTTGCTAATTTGTTAGCATATATATTTTTCTTAGCAGGACTAAAGAACAGAAAGAATACAAAGTTATAGATATGTAAAGACCAACAAAATAGATGAGACAGACGTACAGTTATCCTTTATTTTAGCTTTGCTTAAAAGAACCCACAGTAACTCACTCACTCACTCACTAATCATCTGTCCTGTATGCAGGGTCAATGAGGGATATCCTATATATCCTCTCCTATATGCTTACATGTTTACATACTCACACGCTCATTCACACACTATGGGCAATTTGGTAATGGCAATTAGGATAATCTACACATCTTTGAACTGTGGGAGGAAACCCACCAAACACAGGGAGAACATGCACACTCTATGTACACAGACCCTGAGGAATCGAACACGGACCCTGGCATTTCCAAATGGCCTGTAGTGTGTAAATGTGCATGTAAATGCTGTCCCCAGGTCGCAGAAATAGGAATAAATACAGTGGTCAGGAGAGGTTCCTAGATGGTTGATGGACTGAACTTGTGTGTGTGCGCGTGTATTTTTTTTGTGTTGTTATTCATTTCCGACGCAAGGGGGAGACAAATCTCCTGCCTGAATGAGAATTCCATCGCCTGGGTCCTGATTACATATCCCAGTATGTGTGCACCCATATTCACAAACATCCAGTTAGATGGATAAAGTTTGATAAACTGAACCCTGATCCAGCTGATATGGTTAAATCCAGCTGTGAAGAGTGTGCGAATATTTTAGATGTACACCCAAGAATACAGAATGAATTTGTTTGGGAACAAAAAATAAGAAAATTACAGATAAACAATAAATATAAATAGCAAACTTTAACAAATAGAACTAGACAAGTGAATAAAAATGACTGAATCTAATGATATTCTTATTCAGGAAATTCAATGACCAAAAAAAAAAATGTGTGGTTCAAAATATGGGGGGAAATCCAGCAAAGAAGGAAAAACAAAGAAAGAAAGAAAGAAAGAAAGAAAGAGGGTAAATAATTAATAATAAATTCATTTATATATATTTTTATTCATAAATGTAAATTTAATAATAAGATACCCCTTTTTCTTGTATAATAAAAATTACATTATAAGATATTTAGAAAGTATTACTTTTGTCAAAAAAAACTCTAAACCTGTTAGAATTTTACATTTATGTGAGTTATATGGAATATATTTTTAGTTTCTACTTCTGATGCTTCTTTATATATAGTATAAAGTAAAAAAAAAAAAACTCCAAAGTTCTTAGAAATTTATATTTATGTGAGACATATGGAATATATTTTTAGTTTTTAGTTTTAGTTTATAGTTTTTTTTTAATCTACTTCCCCTTTTATCCTCCCTGTCTAAAATGTTTGGATTAGGTGTTGGAGTAGGTGATTTCAAGGGAATTATAAAAGAAGGGGGAGATAAATATAGTCGGAAGAGGAAAAGCAGGCGTTGACCACGGCTGAGATACAAACGTCTCACAATTTGCTATATTCGCGCACTACTGGGGAAGACTCAGCCTGCTTAGTGCACTATTTGGCCGACAGGACGCCATTTTGTATTTAAAGGGGTGGACTCCTTGATGTGTGTGTACGGCGCGCAGGATGGGTCAATTCGTGTGCGCGTTGTTCTACGCGACAGCGCCTTCAGCTCGCGCGAACGGAAACGCAGCCCGAGACACGGCCAGATCGCTACAAGTTTGCGGAATCGCGTGTTTGGGAAGCAGGAGTCACCGGTCAGACGACAATCCGATGAAAAACAAGCAGCCACCGAGGCTCGAGTCGTACCGGCGTCAGGCGTTTGGAGGAGCGGAGGGAGATGTGCTGGAGGTAGACGCGCAGGGGAAGTCGAGCGCAGAAACGGATCGAGTCGGTAAGTTTGACGGAGTTGCGAGGGAGGAAACGGGCGAAGCGATCGATGCGGGATTCGGTGCGCGCGAGTGGGCTGGTTCACAATGCGGCGAACGAGCTGCGGAGACCGACGAGAGGAAGACGCGTGAGTGGTGGAACATGGAGGAGCCGCGAGACATCAACATAAACAATATCGGTTTTAACGGAGGGACCGCACTAAGGCTGTTCTCACCGATCCGGTCCGCTCCATATCAGCCACAGATTCTCTCCTCATACGGACCGAACAGGCTCCTGGTTCCTTCACACCTGACTCAGACCCCACCAGCTGTCCAGCCGTCCTCGAAGGACATCTCCATCTCTGTGTCCCCTCCCGAGCAGGAGTACGTCCATGGCGGGGGCTTCACGGAGTACCGGAGTTTCTCCGGGACCATTCCCAGACTCATCGTGACCCACGACCCGAGCCCGAGCCCGAGCCCGTGTCCAGCCGAGGACGTGGAGGTCGCCGAGCTCCCGCTGAGCCTCGGGACGTTGTCTTTGGACCTGCAGCCGGGCCGCGAGTCCCCGTGCTCGGACAGCGGCTGCGGGGGCTCCCCGGTCCCCCGCGTCTCCCTGCGCAAACTCTCCAGTTCGTCCTCGGCCGGCCTCTCGTCCGCGTCCTCCTTCGAGGAGTCGGAAGACGACATAACCGGGAGTGACATCGAGGCCGCCGGGTTGTCCCCGAATATGCGGATCCGCTTCGGCAGTCCAGAAGACGTGTCCCGGGTGAGTGAGTCAGTCTTTACCGTGTGTCTTTCTCAATCGATGGGAACCAGCATCATGAGTTGACCATTGTGGTCTGGGTTCGATTCACCATTATGTTCTTCCAGTGCAGAGTGTTTTTTTTTTGTTGTTGTTTTTTTTTCTGGTCCAAAGGGGTCCAAAAATACATCTACATATAATATATACGTGTATGTGCTGACTGATTGGCACCTCGTTCTGTGCTTACCGCGCCTTGTGCCCCAAGTTTCCTGGGATAGCTACAGCTCCCCAAGGACCCTGTGTACCGCATAAAGTGGTATAGATGGTGAGTGAGTGAGCTGCACTACATCTCATATTGTAATGTGTACTCAACTATACTTCCCTTGGTGACAGGGTGGTACCCTTCACCTCTAAACACGTTCCCTGACTCACTAATGCCTATTAAATCGTGAGTATCTTCAGTCTTCTCAGATGTTCCTTATGAGTGTTTGTTTTTCTCACAAACTTAATTGAAAGGACGGAACAAATAGCAGCGTCTCACATGATCACCAGTTCTATGAGTTGCATCCTGTCCACCAGGTTCTCCTTATTTTTTTCCCGCCTACCTCCTAAAAACATGCATGGATTCAGGGATGCTAAAGGTGTGCATGCATGTCCAGGGTAACGGGAGACTGATAACATATTATTGCGGTGGATTAAAGTTTTCTTAGTCTTAACGTCGTTGTTTGTCTTCGGGCTGCTCCACACACGCGTTTTTACTCCAGGATGTCCTTCCTGATGCATCACAATATGCGGAAGTCAAACCAGGCTGAGTTGTTTGTACAGCATGTGTCATCCCAGCAGCATCATCAGCAGCAGCAGCAGCAGCAGTAGACCAGGAACCCTATCAGCACACACAGGCTTCTTATTCACTGAATGCCAATCATTAGCATAATGACGTAAAGCAGACTTCACTTAGCTGGTTTGTGGGCAGATGGGAGAGATGTAGTGGGATTCTTTGGCCTCGTGCTTCCCACACGGGTGCAGACAGAGACTGTGAGGCTTTGTTTTGACTGGCGACGCTTCGCCAGGTCATGCAGCTGCTTAGAAAGGAGTTTGTCATTTTCCTAGGAATGCCATTTTGTAGTAAAAGTTTCCAGCTGTTTATTGTACCGATCAAAGAAAGTTCACCGCACCGTGCACCAGGACGGTGCCGATTCGATTAATATTACGATTCTGTAAGTTTCACACTTTGATGTGACATTTTTCCTTCCAATTTTGTTTTATTAATAAAAAAAAAAGAAAAAAGTTGTCAACTTTTTATGTTTTATGCCTTAACTTTATTCAGCAGCTTCACAACTGAACTAAACACGAGTAATTAAATGTAGCTCGTTCCTTATGTTGTGTTACGTCCTCGTGTTAATGTACAGTGTGAATACTGTAGTTTAATGTAGGAATATAAAGGATCAGCGACGTTTTACCGCCTTAAGGTTGCGAGCACGCAGGTGTGTGTAGATTCTAAGGTACATTGAATTTTGGTTTCGAGACTGGTGTAAGAGTATGTAATGAGCGGGTTTCAAGTTTGTTTTTGTTTTTTTTGTTTGTTTGTTTTTTTTAATGCACACAACTTAATAACATCTGAGTTTTCTTGCATAACTCAGAAGCTTGTGCACGTAGTACAGAATCGGTTGCAGAAATAATTTCAAAATCATACGGCGCACAAACGAATCACGATTCATATGCAACAATCTGTATCTGTTTAATCCACCAAATATCTGTACCTACAGTACTGTACAGCAAAAGTCTTGAGCCGCTCCACATTTCTTCATATTGTATTCAATTCAATTAGATTATATAGATTCAATTAAAGAAACAGGAACACATGTTTTACTATGACGGGCTGTAAAGCGTATAAAAATACAGATTAAAAACTGGTTGTTTATGTAACAACCTCAGCAGCGACTTCACTTCACCTTTTCCAACCACTCAGCATCAGCAGTAGACTCATCATCGTCCTCATCATCTGCACCTGTCTCTCACTGCCTTAAGTTAGATGTTTTTTGGTTTTTGTGAGTGATTCATACAAACGAAACGCATTCCTCTGAGACTGCTCAGTTTCAAGGACCAGACTGAAAACGAGAGCCAAAAACGTCCTTCAGGAAGCCGGGAGAACTTTTAGACCACATTAAGAATACAAGAAAGTCAGGCTCTTTGGAAGGAGAATATAAAGACATAGGAGACCAAGACATTTGCACAGTACTGTATGTTTTTTTTTTTCTTTCTTTTCTTATGTAATAGATTAAGATTAGATGATACATATACATTCTAAACTATTTTTTGTGACCCCAGCGAGTGCTGTGCATGAACCGTATCTCCAGAAATAAAACCATCTCCTATTCCTTTTGTGCATATCAGAAATGTTTAATGGTTTAATTTTAGAGCTAAGTAAGGTTGTTCAGGGCAAAAAATCTCAATATTGTGCCTGTTTTTTTTTATATGAAACTCGCAGCAGACTTTTTCTCACATGATGATCTCGAGATGGAAATAAAAACCGCATCTGTACGTTCAGCATCGATTACGAGTGACTCACAGCCCAAACGCGTCCCCTCTTGGAAAATTTAGACGTTCTGGGCCGAGTGACAAATACGGAAAATGTCAGCCGACTCTCGAGAAATACGACGTCTGCACACGGGAGTTTAGTGAAGAGGGAACTCATCTGGAATTAAGAGCCGCCTTTTAACGACTCTGCAGTTTGGCAGTTTGGCTGTTTGGGGGGGGGAGTTCAAAGGTCAGGGATTCGTCCTCTCCCGAACAGAGATAGCAGGCAGAGCGGGGCGTGGGTGTGCAGTGTTTACAGTGTGAGCAGTGCAATCGAAGCGCTCCTGGCTATCTATCCTCACCATGAACACTGCTGTGGTTTCTGTATCAGTTGCTGCTTTACATGATTGATTTGTTTATGTTTTTCCCATGGGATATAAAAGTACTGTGAAAGGACTATATAACGCCGTCTGTTTCGACCGAGACCGAGTTTAACTTTATGCTCTGATTTGATTGTGGCATGTTTGAGTGTGGGCTGTTATATTGCGCTTCGTAAGCTCGTAAACTGTGCCGTTTAAGATTTATAATGTGATAAAATGAAGAGAAAAACAGCGCCGGTGACGTGGCATCAAAACTGTGCCGACTCGACGACTTTATTGCGCTCGTTTATTTAATTATGCAATAATTCAGCGATCACTTCATGTTATTGTTATATTTCCTAGACACACATTACATGACGTGGTATCAGGCTCCGACATGGATTGTGTGCAGATGAGTGTGTGTTTGTTCCAGGTTGTCACCAGCTGTATTTTTTTTTTTCTTTCTTTCTTTTTTCTTTAATGCAATCAAATTTCCTAACGCTAAGCAGAACAAAATGCTAATGAAATCAATGTTCTGCAAAATAAAACCTCAGGATGATGTAACGCTTTTAGAGACATGTGTAGTGTTTGTTGGCTCGCGCGAGTAGAGAAGGGAGCGAAAGAACAGGCACTGTGACGTCGAGACGGAGTGCTGTACTGTAGCTCCAGCTTTTGTTGCGTGATCGAATCCGAGTGAGTTTATTTATTTATTTTTTATTTCTTCTATGTCGCCTTGCACCTCCACGGTCCGGGTTCGATTCCCGTCTCTGAATAGGTTTCCTCCGGGTATTCCGGTTTCCTTCCATAGGATTAAGGACTCCCGCTCGAGTGGGGATTCCCGCTCATTTACTTCATGTTATTGTTGAGTGAGTGTTTCACTCAAGTCATGATTCAGTTCTTTTGTGAGGTGTCTCCAATATCGCCACGCTCACTCTGAAAGAAATACTATTTATTTGTTTATCTATATCTTTATATGTTTATCTTATTGTTATTATTATAATAGAGATGAACCGGTTGTGACCAGAATTGGCCGGTTTTCAGTCTGATTGGCCGTGACCGCACACAGCACTGCTTCCAAGTAAAGAATTTTTTCCGGGAGGTGCAACGGAACCTTTTTTATTTTATTTTATTATTTTTTTTTTTGCCATTACTTTATGAAAAACCCCAAATTTGGTCTCAAAACACAGCGAACGCTGATGAATCAAATCAAATCAAATCGCGTGCATTAGCCACTCAACCAGTAAAACCTCGCCATTTCTTTATAATCCTGCAGGCGGTACACTCTGAACTATGTACACATTTTCTTCCCATGTGGTAGAACTGAATTATTTGTTTGTTTAGAAATAATGATCATGGCAGAGGACAGAGATGTACATACTGCTCAGTTAAATGTTAAACTCTTTTGTATTGTTTAAACGCTGTGCTTGTTTGAGTTGAGAAGATCCATGTTCAAAGGAACGGGCAACAATTCATTAATCATTAAAAAAAATAAAATAAAATAAAAAAATTTAAAGGTTTAAAAGTGTAACAAAATCGGGGGGGGGGGGAATGTAATATCGGATCAGTATATGTACAGTACGTACACAACGGTGATCCCTTTTTTCCCTTGTTTTTATTTTTAGAACTAAAATGCAAATACATTTAAGCTTGCACAATTTTTATTTCTTCATGGGAGAAATGTGGAGATCTTGGTGACGTTGCTTTTTGGACACTGGGAATCCTACTGTGTGTGTGTGTGTGTGTGTGTGTGTTTTTTCTCTTTAGGGTGAAAATACCTTGTAGATGCATGCGGTTCCCTGTCACCAGGACCGTAATGAGGCGTCTCGTCTACATGTCATGAACAATAACAAAACATGTCACATTTGCACTGTGTAATAGATGTAGCAATTAAATGCGCAAACCAGAATCACCGGTCTTCATTACAAATTCGATTCGCCTCGGAGGTTTCGTCCTGACAGTTTGTTGTCAAATACGTGACTCCTGCCGGGTAGCAGCCGGCATGTACTGATGGTTATATTTAAACTGTGTATGTGTGTATAACCACATGCACATATAAAATATATAATTTATTTGCTATATGTCACAAATAGCCAAATTGATAAATAAATAAATAATAATTCATATTGTGCCGAGCATGCAGCGGCCAATTAAATTTTAATATCGACTTGACTCGCTTTTTTTTTTTATAAACCTTTTTATATATACTTGTACTACAGCACTGTTGAGGTCTTGAAGCAACAGCTTGGGAGCAGTCGGTATCATTTCCTGTACCTGCAGCTCTAAAGATGGTTGTAGCAGTGATTTGTTGGTGGTCCTGCAGCGGGCAGGGTTAAGTGCCCGCTCAGTGGTTAAGGCTTGGGTCAGAAGGTTCCAGGTTCAAACCCCACCACCACCAAGGTGTCAATGTTGGGGCCCTTAAGCCGAGGCCCTTAATCCTCAACCGTGCGGCTGTAAAAAGCAAAAAAAAAAGTTGCACTGGATGAATGTAAATGGATATATTAATAATAATAATAATATTTTTTTAATGTTTTTTTTTTCTGCAAAGAAATGTTTACTTGGCATATTTCGAAAGTATCTGTGTTTTGTCAGAGACGGAACAGGATAACCTGAGCCAGTTATTTTTGCAGACAAAAAAAAAAATGCATCATTCTTTTATTTTTTTAAATGGTAATAAAAATAAATTATTAAATGTTGTTGAACTGCTGTGGTATAAAAGAAATTAATAAGAGTGTGTGTGTGATAAGGAGATCAGTCAACCGCAGGGCAATAACAGCAACCCTTTCATATACGATAGGATTATTTTCCTACATTTTTTTATTTTTATTTATTTATTTATTTTAATTGCACTGGGGTATACCTGAAATAATTTTAAGTGCATGTGTCTCTCGGTTTGACTCGGTTCTTATCACTTGTATGAATATTTTCCTGTTGGCAAGCAGTAAAAAAATGTTTAAAAAGAAGTGAGCACATTATTATAGTAATAATATTTCTTCTATGCTGGTAGAGTTTTAGTGTTTTTTTTGTTAGTTTTTTTGTGGTGCAGCTGAAGCACTTTGAGGGTAGCACATGATGCAAGTACAGGAAGGCGTCTTTAAAAAAAAAAAAAAAAAAAAAAACCACGCACACGAGTCGAGGAAGCAGTCCTGTCAAGTTATAAACCATCGTTCGCGTTGAGTCACGCCATTAAACCTAGTGAGATAATCAGCCCCCTGGCGCGGTTGGTGGTTTCACGGCTATACTTCATCGGCGGACATGACGGCGTAAACCGACCCGACCGGTCTTTCTTTTTTTCTTCTTCTTCTTATATCAGCTACCGACACCTGCGAACTTGCTTACGCACGCCGATGGCATCGCAGTCAAAAAGCGTGTCATGGAAAATTGAATTGTGGGCGGCGCCTTTTGTCGCTCGCCTGCTCTCCTTCAAAGCCGTACATGGTGCGGCGTCTTTTTTTTTGTTGTTGTTGTTCTTCTTTCCCCACCTTCTCTCTTTCTCTTTTATTTTCTCTTTAATTGTTGTTATGAGTGTGCTTCCAAAATTCCCTTCCTCATATTATCATCTCTCTCTTTCTCTCTCCTCATATTTTCCACTCCTTCAGTTGTTTTGATAGAAAAGACTATGCAGAAGGAGGGGAAAGTTCTGCTCATGGTGCAAGTATTTCTGCTTTCTGCACAAGTTTTTTTTTTTTTTTTAATTCCCATTTCTAGCACGTGCTCGCACAAACGCATACACACATGCGTACAGTACGCATGAGAACGTGATCATGCGATGTAGGGTAGATGGTGTCGAGCTTTTAGCCGCTGTAATTGAACTAGGTCTAAATCAGTCACACACACACACTCTGAGAGAAGCCGAATGCAGTATTAAGTACGTTTGCCTCCTGTGAACTTCACATGTTTGAGGAATCTTAAAACAAACACACACACACACACTCTCTCGGGTGTAGGGAGGATGAGGGCAGAGAGTAGGAGGAGTGGAAAAAGGGTAGAGCAAGGATTCGGCAGTGGGTGGGGACGAATCTGACCTCAAGACGATTAAAGAAACATCAGCAAGTAAAATATCATTCCATCCATTCAGCAAACTCTTTAAGAAACCGTGCTGGGTGAGCATGAGTTCAGCCAGGGCAAGTGCTTTTGTGTGTGTGTGTGTGTGTGTGGGACGAGGAACAAAATTAAGTTTTGTTTTTAAAAATAATAGTGAAAAAGTGTGAGTAGGAGTTTTGCGGTAACTCGGTGGAGACCAAATGTCCCAAAAATGAGGGAAAATAGATAAATCAAAGAGCCGAAATCTTTCCTTTAGTTGTGTTTAAGGAGGTTGGAGCGCCCTGACATTCACCCCTGAAACATAGGGTTCCAAGAAAGGTCAGAGCCAGCTGTTCTTCCTAAAGAGACCGGGATCTTTTTATTAACATCTGTAAAAAATAATTAATGTGTTTGCTCATTACTCTCAGTATTACACATTATTCCAGTACGCATGGACTCGGTGCCGGCGTCACTTTCATGTTCTTCTTTGAACAGTTCTTATTATTTGTACTGTCACTTTGTCATACACACAATCGCACATCAAAGGTTTTCACTGCATTTCACTCATTAGTATTATTTACTCTTTTTTTTTTTTTCTAAACTCCTGACTTACGTACGTCTATATATGTTTTTTATAGTAATATATTTTAGTAGTTTTAGCATTACACTAGTAACTTTGGTCACCTTTCACATTTACATGTATGATATATTCAGCGTGCTGTCGCATCATGAAACCTCTTCATTTATTTATTTATTTTTTGGTTGCTGTTGTCGTTGTTGCTGGATATGTAGAGTTTCCTTCCGGATCAAAAAAATCATCCATCCATACCAATCCAATCCAATTCAATCGTTTCCATCCTGATTCAATCCAATCCATCCATAATCCAGATGCAACACGATACAATCCATTCTGATCCAATCCAGGTCCAATCCACGATCCAACTTGATTCAATTCAATCCAATCCATCCCATCTCAATCCAATCCAATTCATCGATAATCCAGATCCAACTCGATCCAATCCATCCATAATCCAGATCCAACTTGATTCAATTCAATCCAATCCATCCCAATCCATC
Organism: Clarias macrocephalus; assembly: GCA_011419295.1. Lineage (NCBI taxonomy): Eukaryota > Metazoa > Chordata > Actinopteri > Siluriformes > Clariidae > Clarias > Clarias macrocephalus. Next base: position 18,646 of record JAAGKR010006653.1, read on the forward strand.
CTGAACCAATCCAGATCCAATCCAATTCATCGATAATCCAGATCCAACTCGATCCAATCCATCCATAATCCAGATCCAACTCGATTCAATTCAATCCAATCCAAACTCATCCAATCCATCCATCCATCCAATCCAAACTCATCCAATCCATCCATCAATCCATCCCAATCCAATCCAATCCATCCAGTTTTCAAATAAAGAAGTATGAAATAAGAGAAACATTTATACAAATACAGAAATATGGAAAAAATCTAGAAGACTTTTAGCTGTAAGAAATCACAATATGTACAAATTAATAAAACAAATTAGAATGGAAATGGAATTGTCATCTCAAGAGACTAATGCTTGGAATGATTGATTGCAAGAACATAAGAGAAAGACCACACAGTAAAGGCATGGTGCGGAAAAGCGTGAGATAAATCATCTGTAGGAGCATAGAGAGTAGCTCAACAAACACCTACTGGATGTCCGTGACCATCATCATCATCATCATCGTCATGATGTGTCCTACCACCCAGAAATTGGTCTTGCTTTAAACAAGTAGCTTGTTAGCAGTAAACATGGTTTGTTTGTCTGTTTTTATTTATTTATTTATTTTATTTATTTATTTTTTGTCTGGATATATTCCTAGGAGCTATTCACTGTTCTCAGCATAAAGAGGATGGAGGACCACCATGTGGTTGTGGTCACGTGACGGACACTTCTCAGAGGAGCTTTACCAAGTGCGGGCTCACAGATTGAAAACCCAGGTTCCATCCTAACGCGCTGTCTTGGGTTCATCATGTTTAGTCTCTTAGACTCACAGAGATCCTGTCAGGTGTGTATCGATTGGATGGTGGAACGAAACCTTAAACAGCAGTTTCCGTCTCTGACGTGTAAATCATCCGAGCCGTTCTTGTTCAGACTGAGTCGATTGCCTGCATCAACAATGAGATTAATTGGAGGTCCACCCAAGGATGGGCCAATTAACTAATTGAGAAGGCTCATGAGTTTCTATTACAGCTCTTAATTTTATTTCTGTGTGAGTCATGTTAATGGCTTTAATTCATAATTGTAATCCTTTATAGTATTTTTATTTATTTTTTTCTCATGCTGATTGTTGGGTGGCACGGTGGCTTAGTGGTTACCACTGCCAGGATCCGCGTTCGATTTCCGCCTCAGATAATTGTGATGACGTTTCTGATGATTGAAGGCATAAAACCGATTACAGGAGACTTCCAGCACGGTGATGACGGTGATGAGACTCTTAGCCGCCGTAAAAATCTTTGATTGGTGCAAACTTTTTAAAGAAGGCCATAAGTCCCATCCCATCTGAGGTGTCTCGCTTCCCATAACTGTCAGTTTACTCACTCATTGTCTATACAGCTTAATCCTACATTCAGGGTCACGGGGGGCCTAGAGCCTATCCAAGGAGGCTTAGGGCACAAGGCGGGGTACGACCTGGACAGGGTGCCAATCCCTCACAGGGCAAATACACATACAAACACACACTCATTCACACACTACGGCCAATTTGGGAACATCGATTAACCTAACCTGCATGTCTTTGGACTGTGGGAGGAAACCCACCAAGCACGGGGAGAACATGCAAACTCCATGATAACAAAAGATGTCCAAGTTAACATGGGGTCCAGTTCAGTTCGTCACCAGCTTGGTACCAGGATGAGTCAGACAGGTGCAGAGGGCAAAGGGGGGGGTCTGGATCACTGGGAGCTCAGGAGCGGCATGTGTTTCTCCAAACTATCAATGAAAGTATGAGGAACATCCATCTTGGGAATTCATGGTTAAGTTGACGAGCCTGACTATGGGAATTGTACACACAATATAGTTATTGTACAGTCCTGACATGTTTGGCCCATTAAAGGAGTTCCTGGGAGACCAGCGTTCTAGATGTGAAGCAGGTAGTCCGATCACACCTCCGATGTACTGAGAGAACTTTTTACGTTGATGGGATCACTAGTGCAACTCTGAGATAAGTGCATTAGTGTAGCAGGGGATTATATACAGTAGAGGAATAACCGTATCTACTCCACTCTTAGGTTATCATGATGCCTGATACAGTGTATCACATGTCACAAATATTTAGAGATCTAATCTCCGTTCATTTCTCTGGTCTCTGGAGTCAACAAGCTTTTTCAGGAACATAATAAAGGAATTAAAAGCCCAGTATCACGCGGTAAAGTTCAACACTGCTTCTTAAAGCAGGGCAACCGGACCCGGAATCAAGTGAGCCAGACGGGTTTTCTGTAAGCGCATACCAGGTTTTATTGCTGCGAGTTCGCGTGCACACGTATGCAATCCAGGATCCAAGCCCTCGGACAGAGCACTGAGCACTTCCTGTATGTTTGAAATGCTGGTTATTCTTGACCCCTTTGACCTCTCGAGGGGAATCTCGTGCTGGCGAAACATCCAGTATGACATCGTCAAATGACACAAAGACTCGTCATTCAGTTAGTGATTGGGATGGAAAAAGATGCATGTATGAATGTGTGCGTGTGTAGAAGTAGCTCCGTTGGGTGGGATGTGTCAGGAAGGAGCGACGTTTAAAAGTAATTCCACCGCAGTGCTGTCGAGTTCTTGATTCTGATTGGTCACGCGGTGTTGCTTTTCTGTAACAGGAGCTCTGTAACAGGAGAACCGGCAGGTCTGTGCACATTAATCCGTTTGTTCGAATGCATTATTGTTTCTTAATAAAACAGCTCAAAGTATTTTTTTTCATGCAAGGAAACCTTTAATTAATTCACATTTTTTGGAGTTTAAGAGTCTCCACTGTCAGGTCTTTCTCAGAGGCAGAGACACGCGTGCAACAGGTCACAAAGCACAGTCTAATCTTATCACAGTTTTTGGTCACTTATCAGATTGTCAGTGAAAAAAACTAAACGAAGGGACAAACATAAATTTGCAATCACTTTTATTACTTGTCGAGCTTAAAAAAATCCCACTTTCCTATCTTTTTTAAATAAAAACAACATTCAATCTATGCAATGATGAATTTAAACCTAAAAATTTAAATACTCACAATTCAATTGCTGATGAGAAGCATGATGATTATATTTATATTATGTGTGTGTGTGATGTGTAATGTGTGTGTAATGTGTGTGTAATGTGTGTGTAATGTGTGTGTGTATACACGTGCGTGTATGTATGTACTGTGTGTGTGTGTGTGTATACACACTTTTTTTTCCTGACAAATCAGGAAATATATAGTCGCGTCATAGGGCGAGCACCTTACCACTGCACCTCGCACCTCCAGGGTCCGGATTCAGTTCCCACCTCGGGGTCTGTGTGCATGGAAGTGAGTCAGTACCTTCTTCCTTTGGACGATCATTATAATTGGCACTTTGTTTTTTTAGTTTGCTGATTTTTATTTATTTTATTTTACAGTAAGAGTTATTGTTCTATGGCGTGGGTGGGGTTTCAGTTCTGCATAGGGAAATTTGGTTGTTTTGATCTGGTATCCCCTGGCCTGCCCAAAACATGTGGGAGAGAGAATATGAGTGATTTTAAAATCAAATACATTCGTACCTGGGCGAGAGAGTCTGAGTGATTGAAATTATCTTTTTTTAAATTTTTTTTTTACATTTTTAGAATTACATTTCTCTGCCCTCTCTCTCTCTCTCTCTCTCTCTCTCTCTCTCTCTCTCTCAGGAATAGGTCTAAATACAACACTTAGTTACATAGTACTGTAGCAGGAATGTTTGCGATTTTTAGAGGGAGCGAGAAGTTTAGTTTACGTTTGGTCGCTATAATGTCAGTGATGAGGAACTTGTGTTACAGACGTTCTACAGCATTAAATTTGTATGACTTGTTTGTCATAAAATAAAATGGTGTCGTTTTGGTGTGTGTGTGTTAGTGTGCGTGGCGTGTGTTTTATGTAAGAGAAGTTATATAGGAGTGTGTGACGTGTGAGTGAAAAAGTCAGACCAGCATGTGGAAGGATTACAGAAGTGTGTAGGCGTGTCCACGAGCACATCATTGTTTTTATGTAAGGTGTGTGTGTGTGTGTGTGCGCGCCTCTGTCTGTGTGTGTGAGGTTTTATTGTGCCCACATACAGTAGGTGGGAGGTGTAGGCATAAGAGTTGGGGTGTCTTATTAAATACATGGAAAAAAAGTCAATACAGTGCATAACAAACTCTAAACTTATAGCAACTAGACTTTTAGTGTTTGCTTTCACAAATGCTACTCCCCTAAAAACATTAATAAATAGATAAAATAGTGTTTCAAAGTAGATTTGAAATCCTCACTAACCATAAACTTCTTGACTTATCTTTTTATATACACAAGGGATGTTCAAGTCAAACCAGGACTTTTGGACTTGTGTGCATGGGAGAGACGACTGCCGTGAGCGCCGAGCCACCTTACTTTACCGAAGGCTTGTGCAAATGTCAATCGGTTTAACAAGGTGAAAGTTTTATCAAAAGTCCCGGTTTGACTTGAACAGCCCTTGTATTGCGATCTGCGCTCAGGTACATTCCGTATTTCCTTCTTTGGTAAAAAATTTGTCGATAAATGGGGTGTGTGTGTGTGTGTGTGTGTGTGTGTGTGGAAGTATATGGGTGTGTATATGTGGTTGTTCATGCACTGCATGTGTTTATCTCTCTATATGAATGTGTGCGTATGTGTTCCTGTTTGTGTAAATACCTAAAATAAGCACTTTGTGTGTTAAGTACTGGTTTGTTTTCTTAGTTTGTTGTGTTTTATTTATTTATTTATTTATTTATTTTTTGTTCCGTGGATTTCTTCATAAAAATTGCAAAAGCGCTGCAATGAATTTACGCTAGTATTTGTACCCAACCTTTTGTGGCCTTTGTGTTGCAATTCAAGCGAACTGGTTGAGCCACTACGACTTGAATTTGATAAATCCGTTCGGAGGTTTTTAAAATGAGCCGTGCTGCTTTAAAACCTGAACAGGACACGAAGTTCATTTGCTTCATTCAGCTTTACAAACACACACACACACACACACACACACACACACACACACACACACACATATATGCGCACACGCACGAAAGCGCGACGGTTGTCATTTCCCCCACACGCAATCTTGGCCTGACGTAACCATGCGCCCGTAATCGATATCTCCGTGTCCTGAAACGTGTTGCACCTTCGTGCCCTTTTGCCGTCATGTCACAGATAAAGTCCCCTCCTCCCTCACAGACCCTTTTGTTCCCAGCCCTGTGAAAAGGGGGGGAAAAAATAAAAAACAACCTCGCCGTGTACCGAATCCCACGGTGCTTGATCGACGTTTGATCCGACGCACAGTAGTGGTCTGTGTAACAGTAAGAGTTCCAGCTGTGAGAGTGTTTACCCTGAGAGCACTCGAGTAGATCAGCACGCTTTCACTCGAATGAATACAGACCCGGGCCGATGTTCCCGCGCCGCAACAGCTGCTTCTGACACGACAAACATTCCGTCATAACAATGTGTCTGTATTTCTGCATCTCTTTTCAGCAAAGACCATGGAGGAAGGTAAAGAGCATGGAAAGCATCACGCCCTTCGTGGTGTCCTATAGGAAGCACTACCCCTGGGTGCAGTTAGCCGGCCACGCAGGTACGACCCCACAACCACCACCACCAAGACAATCTCGCGTATCTTTTAACACTTCTCCTTTCAAAACAAGTTCATATTAGCTAGACAGTGCTGTGCAAAAGTATTGGCACCCCTCCCTTATATTGAATTTGGTAGCTTTAACTTGGGAACACTTGTGTTTTCCTCTGAAACAGGCAATTTAACTATTTAACAGGCAATATCTTGCCAAAAATAAGAGCTTAAAAATTTTCCTCAAGACTGCATTAAAATATAAGAAAGTCAAGCATTTGCAGACTTTCAGAAAGTGCTGTACTGTATGTAAGAATGTCTTCAGTTAATATTATATACAATCAGTTGCAGTGAAATAATCTTCTTCATGGTTAAATTAAATTAGCTTTGTTTCTTTTTTTTTTTTAATGGATTAGTTCATTTTGAATTAGCTAATTAGTTTAACAACAATAATAGTAGTAGTAATGATGATAAAAATATTGATAGTAATAATAATAGTAATCATTTTACTGACAATAATACTAAAAAGTCTTGATTTTAAATTTTTTCAGTTATGTAGCTCATTTCATAAAAAAGTAATAGAAATTTTAATAATAAATACTTGTGGAATGAATAATAAAGAAATCATAAAATATGTAATGAATATAATATAGTGAAAGAAAAAGTGCACAAAGCAGGCAATTGTTGCTTAAAAAAATATGTATATTCTATAATATTCCATATTACATTCTATACTAATATCAATCTATATTCTGTACATGACGATTGCTAATTATATACTGTAAGAAGGAATTAGTCCGATTGTGTAATATAAAAGTAAATTCATGTAATATTGTGTTCTATATTACGAATGAAACCAGTTAGTGCTGAAATAATACAATACAATATGTTGAGTTTAACAGCACGGAATGCATTGTTTAGTGTAATTAGAAGTGCAAATTTATCAAAGCGATTTAATGAGAAGGCAGGAAAGATTCCTAAGAATCCGAACAGGTTTTCTGAGTGTAAACATTCCATTGCCGCAGGCTTGATTATTATCATTTGTCTCGACTGAAGCAGAATGCGAAAAACAAAATATCAAATCAATAAGAAACCAGGGTGGGTTTAGGGCTCGGTACTGTAGTCGAGACAGTTTGAGAATCGGGAGGAAGGAAAACAGCAGAGCTTTCTTATACAGTGGGGTTAGTAACTAGCGTGCAAGAAAGTCAGCTGCTTCATTTTTTTAAGGCCAAAATTTGTGTGATGTAAGAATGTAGTAAATTGCCTTTATATACCAGAGAGCACCATGTTGGTTGATTGTTCGAGGTTGTTGTTATAGTGCATAGTACATACTGATACTACTAACCTTTAATAATCAATAGAATAGTTCATCTTTACATACCTAGGCTTTGTTTTACAATTTCATTTTGTAAATGATTTACTATGAAACGTACCTGTTGTTGATGTTGTCAAATATGATCGAATAGTTAATGTTTAAATACTATGTGCAAAAATACCCTTTTTTTTTTTTTAATAGTCCTATTCATCGACTTTGGGTTATTTGTACACTTAGTTGGTACTGTAGAAATAGTGTTATAAATTTTTTGGGGGGATTTCTGAGTAAGTGCAGTTAGGCATGGACAGAAAAACGTGTTATTACCTCATGTTTGCTTATTTTAAATTCCAGTTATTTACCATAATTTTTTCTTAAAAACCTCCAGCAGCTCTGACTCCATAATCTGTTGTATATCATTTTCATGCTAATAATAGATATAAACCAGTTGATCCGCCTGCGACCAGAATTTCTGATTTTTCAGTTTGATTTGGCTGTGACCGTTGATCAACCACAGATATAAACGATTCTCTACTGAGCCTCCGAGTCGCGCAACGGAAACACATTTTTATGGCGTTACATTATCAACTACCCTGCGCGTTAGAAGCCCAGAGTGTCCGCATTAGAAATCGTACGCACTCGCATGCTCACAGCGACTCAAGCCGCGCACTCGCTGTCAAGTTGAGTTAAACCGATTCTTTATAATCCTACAGGCGGTACACTCTGAACTATTTACACATTTAAAGTTTGTTTAAAAATAATAATCACACATGACGTAACGGAGAAACATGCCGCTCAGTAACAATGTTTGTTTGTTTGTCTTCGATTCAACTTAGAATTAAATAAAGTTAAAAGTTAAAAACTCTTGTATTTGAAGTTAGTGTATATTGTTTAAATGCTGCTTTTGGCTTTTAAGTGGACAAACTGGGCTACATTTAATTAACCATGTAATAGTTTTTTTTTATTTATTTTTTTTAATTGTAACAAAATATTTATAAATGTGTGATACTTATAGAATCGTAATTGTAATTTTTGATTGAACGCTACATGCAGTGAAGAGAAACCCTCCATGCTCGACTTCCGTATCGAAGGTGAGGACACACCCTTAACCGCACAGAAACAAACGCACACGCCTAAGACGCGTCCACCCCGATGCGCCGGAAAATTCTAATCATGATCACGATCGCTGTTTTCCTTGGACCAGTTTCAGTTTAATTTTAACTGAATGGGCATTGCGGTATCGTGATCTCGTATCGCGTGATGACTTAATTTACTAAAAAAATAAGGGTCAACCAAATATTTACAAATTGCTAAAAATGTATTAAATTGAAATAGGAATGATGTGGTGATACCACATCACGAATTTTATAAACATCCTGATGCATCAAAGTAACCCAAGATCATGCAGGATTTGCATCAAGCAAATAACTTGAATAAAACTAAACGCAAATAATTTGTAAACAAACCGTGTTAATGCTCTGGCTACATAACATTAAGAAATCAGTATTTGGTGGAAAAACCCAGATTTGCAGTTACATCTTTAATGTGTTTTGGCTATCCACCAGTTTCTCACATTGCTGTTGTGTAACTTTAGATCGTTCTTTTTGCAAAAAAGCAAACGGCTCCGCTTTGCTTGATGGTTTCTGACCATCCGTCTTATTCTTGATGACATTCCAGAAGTTGTCTGGAGTAAATTGCAGTGCTCTCTCTCTATCGCTTGTTTTTTCCACGAGCTGTGCGTGTGTATAATAGAAACATTTAGTCAGTGTGACGAGAGCATTATTATGTACAAGCCCATTCCCTAATAAAATTAATGAATAAATAACATTACAGAAGAATATTTGCATGCCTGTAAAGAAAGCGACATATTACATGACAGACCAGTTTTCAGATGGGGGGGGGGGGAGGGAATCAATAATGTAGACTCCTGGTTTTTTTTTTTTTTTTTTTTTTTTTTTTTGAAAATAGAAA
>JAAGKR010006654.1:0-21844 GCA_011419295.1 Clarias macrocephalus
CCAACCTACCTCCATTTCACTCACATTGTTAATGCTTTTGTAAACTCTGCACTGAATACTTAAGCTCTGTTTGAGCAGCCCCTGAAAGCTGGCAGCAGTTGTGTTGAACAAGCCAACATTAAGGAATCTGGGTGAAAAGATGAATCATTTGAGGTCACTGAAAGAACGATGTGAAGAGCTTGCTTCTTCCCCTGTCTGCTGACACAAATCCACAAACCCTAACGAGACTGAATCAGGACAAGCCCAGGTTGTGCCCAGGTGTATGGGCACAGCAGGAGCTTGGTGTCTCTTAGGGAAATTGATTTACGTTGTGCTATGTCACAGCTAATCTGTTACACATATTGACACATGCAGAAAACATGCACTAATATACTCACAGTGGCACAGAGCTTCTCTAAATTCTAAACAGCTGTGCATGTTTAACCAAGGCTGCAAGCGTGGGCACTGTTTAAGCAACTCCCCCAGAGACAAGACACAACTTACTACAATACATATTTATGTACAAATAACTTCTTTCTGATAATCAATTATGTTTAAATACTGTAAGGAGATGAAATTATTTAATTTGTTCAGTTATCTCCACTTTTTTTTTTTTAATGTTTGCTTGCTTATTCAAGGTGGATAGGGTGAAATTTATGCTAAAAATTTAGTCATGCACTCTCCTTCAGTAACTACATTATCCTGGTCAGGGACATGGTGGACTAAGACTGTACAAAAAGGACTGGACAAACCCTCTGTTACGTCACCCATAGGTTTCTGGAATGTTGACACTCTGGTCTTAAGCCTGCTTAATCCATAAATGGACAAATGGGCAGAATGAACAGCCTTGGTATCGTTTGGAATTTAGCTAAGATGCTATGGTGGCTAACACAAATTTATATGCTAATGCATTTAATTGAACTCTATCATTCATACCCTCCACATCTTCCCACGTCAACTAGACCCCAGTGGACATTCAAGGAACTGCACATTTTGGCATGTCAGCGTTGGCTCAATTTTTCCAAACCTCTATAATATCATAATTAATGATTAGTTCACCCTGGAGGTGCAATGCCACAGTGCTGCCTAAAAAGCTATTAATTACTACAACTACTACTATCAATGTCCACTGGTCTGTGAGTGAGTATATGAGTGTGTGTGCTTGTGTGGATTGTGTGGATGGATTGGCACCCCGCCTGGGGTGTAGCACTCATGCCTTGTGTCCCCTGGCGCCAGGCTTCCCTTGACCCTGTACAGAATAAGCGGTATAGAGAATACAGTAAGTGCTGTAAGTGAGTGATTATAAGTTTCCAAAGTCAGTAATAAGGCATTGTGAACCTGAAAAAGTTCTTCAGAATGTTATTTTGACTGAAGCACAACAAAGCAATAGAGCATTGTGAGGCACATCATGATACCATGCATTTGAGGGGTAACAAAACTTTCTAAGTCAATTTTACAATCTTCTGATCCATTAGGACTTTTGTAAATTTCGAGTTTATAAAAGCCCTAATGGATACTGATACTGAGTTTGCATTTGTATCACATTTGCAAATACCTTGACCTTAGTAAGGTGCAAAAATTAAAAGGGAACCATTTACAAATACTTGTATGAAACAGTTCAGATTTATAACTCACATGATAGCACATAGTTAATATATTATTTAGTTATTGTTTGAAAAGAAAATAGATAATAGACCGTCTGTGACAGTGAGGTTGTCTATGTCCAACATGTTATGCTGGTGTATATGATGAATGATGATGATCCTAAAATTTGTTTGGGATGTAGTACTTAGGGCTTACTGTATATAACAACAACAAAAAGAATTACATATGTTTTAGCCATATGTATGTACATTTATTAACCATAAATACATAAGCTACAAATGGCAAAGAGCTGTTTTTATTTTGTTTTTGCTTCTCCTTTGCTTTATCCGGTCTGTTATAGGACCTTTTTCATAATTTTCATTTGTTTTGTTTTATTATATTTAGCTCTTCCTGCTGTTGAGCTCTGATGCCCAACAGAAAGCTGTAGTCTCTAATTAGAACAGCAAAAATACATATTTAGAGTTCTGTGTGGCTTTTGGGAAACTCTGTATTTAAGACTAAGAGGGGCAAAGAAGGAGACAATGCCTGTATAAAGCTCTTTTTACAGTACAGTACAAGTGAGTATTCTGAAAGTTGAACTAGCAACACTTAAATAAAGCAGATGTAAGTTGAGCTATTCCATGCTTGTTTAGCTCATTCGGACACAGAAATTGTCCTAGGTGCTCTGCGCCTAATCCATAGTTCCCGTCCCGAGCTTTGACTCAGAAGTCGAAGTAATGGTTAACAGAGGAAGAAGCCACTAACAATACAGTGGTGTCATCTAACCTCCTAACAGTTGTTCTAGAGACGTGTCTGCTGCTAGAACTCTGTGTGGCATTGACCTGCTCTCTGATCTGAGCTGCTGTTAACCTGCGATTTCTGAGGCTGGATGAACTTATCCTCCACAGCAGAGGTGACTCTTGGTCTTCCTTTCCTGGGGCGGTCCGCATGTGAGCCAGTTTCTTTGTAGCACTTGATGGTTTTTGTGACTGCACTTGGGGACACTTTCAAAGTTTTCCCAATTTTTCGGACTGACTGACCTTCATTTCTTAAAGTAATGATGGCCACTTGTTTTTCTTTACTTAACTGCTTTTTTTTGTTGCCATAATAAAAATTCAACCTCTTTGAATGAGAAGGTGTGTCCAAACTTTTGGTCTGTACTGTATATCACATAAAAGGTGTAAAAAGATCTGACATGACTTCATCATCATCTGACTTCGTAAAAGCAGCAGCGATGAAGTTGGTATTGCTAAGAAGTGCCAAGAAACAACAATGTAGGCAAAAGTGAACATAATTGAGAGAATGATGCGAGGTGAAAAGATACCAGACATTGCTCATTCTTTTAACATGAATCATTCAATCATCGGCACGATTCTAAAGAACAAGGACTAGATCATGGAACATGTTCCTTTTATACTGTGTATAGCTAATTGTGTTAGTATTCTAGTACCTAGACAATGTTTGTTGGACTTACGAACAAAGTTCCATTCTGAGAGCTTGTTCATATGTTGGGGACTTGCTGTATAAAGAGTTGCGCGGGGCCTCGAGACTATCCCAGGAGACTATCCCAGGGAACGAGACAGGATGCCTAAGTAATAAGTAAAATTTATTGTAGTTACCTTATAAAATAATACAGGCTACGCCAAAGACAACTGCTGCTTAATATAACTTTGCAGTAATATTACTTTTTGCTTATCTGATTACATACAACGGCCCAGAAAAATAGTCTGTAATATACTGTATCTGCTTTAGCAGTTCATAGTTGTCAGAAGGCCGATACAGTAAGGCCTTTATTCTATTATGATGGTGGTTGCTCTGCTCTGGTGCTGAAATGTGTGGAAGCCATATCTAAATGATGATAGCTGTTTGGGGTTGGTTTTGGTTTCTGTTGAGGCAAGCCTGCACAGGAAGAATGGGTGAGTCCCAACAAACACTTCCCTTGGCACTTATTAAGCCAGTTTAAAAGCTAAATGCTACCTTCGATTCGCTCGCAGTATGTTGTTACACAAATAAATTTCAAAGAGAGGAAACAGCCCTGCACTACAGTTGGGTGGGTTATTCATTTTAATGAAAATTACCCTAATATCTTGTGTAACTCCACTAAACCGCCCTATTTAACAAGAGAACAGCTTGAGAGCTTTCCCGATTTTCAAATAAAGCATTGCAATTCGTTAGAGAATATTATAAGGGTGATGAAAAAAACGCGAATTCCAAAATATTATGTCAAAATTCTTCAGCTACTGTATATGTTTATGTATATATGGATTATTTGTGATATTTCCAAATATTAGAGCTCCACAATCTTTTATCACAATATAAAAATCACCCTGCAATTAGTTGTGTTAGTGGTAAAGTTAGTGGTTAGTGGTAAATATGCAGTTTATATATCAAAATGTTGTTGGTTGATGATACACCTTATAACATCCATTGGTGCATCATTCAACTGCATATATGTCTGTGACCCCATAAGGTTACAGTAATATTTAGATCATCCACCAGGGAATGGGATGAAGCAAATATAACTAGACATAAATGCAACAGCTTCCTGCACACAAAACTCATGCTTCTCTTGAGTGTTGTAATATTATATGTAAGAATCTTGTAGGAAAACAAGAAGTATCAATCTGGAAGTGAAACAGTGAAAGTATCCTGGGATAGGCTCAAGGCCCTCATGATCCTGTGCACAGGGGAAAGTGGTACAGAAGATGAAGATGATGAGTACAGTATGTATCATTTTAGTTTAGGACACTACTGTGTAATACTTTCCTGTTGTGCTATTTCTGTTCTCACATTGTGAACTGTAAAAGTTGAAATGTTCATTACCATCTATACAGACAAAAATAAATAAATAAATGAAGTCTTAAAGGGCTGTCATTTTACACTCCCACATACATAGAGGTGAAAAATTAGAATATCGTGCAAAAGTACATTTATTTCAGTAATGCAACTTAAAAGGTGAAACTAATATATGAGATAGACTTATTACATGCAAATCAAGATAGTTCAAGCCGAGATTTGTCATAATTGAGATGATTATGGCTTACAGCTCATGAAAACCCCAAATCCACAATCTCAGAAAATTTGTGTATTGTGAAAAGGTTTAATATTCTAGGCTCAAAGTGTCCCATTCTAATCAGCTAATTAAGCCATAACACCTGCAAATGTTTCCTGGGCCTTTAAATGGTCTCTCAGTCTGGTTCAGGAGGAAGCACAATCATGGGAAAGACTGCTGACCTGACAGTTGTGCAGAAAACCATCATTGACATCCTCCATAAGAAGGGAAAGCCTGAAAAATAAATTGCAAAAGAAGTTGGATGTTCCCAAAGTGCTGTATCAAAGCACATTAATAGAAAGTTAAGTGGAAGGGAAAAGTGTGGAAGAAAAAGGTGCACAAGCAGCAGGGATGACCGCAGCCTATAGAGGATTGTCAGGAAAAGGCCATTCAAAAGTGTTGGGGACTTTCACAAGAAGTGGACTGAGGCTGGAGTCAGTGCATCAAGAGCCACCACACACAGACGGATCCTGGACATGGGCTTCAAATGTCGTATTCCTCTTGTCAAGCTGCTCCTGAACAATAAACAATGTCAGAAGCGTCTTACCTGGGCTAAAGGAAAAAAGAACTGGTCTATTGCTCAGTGGTCCAAAGTCCTCTTTTCTGATGAGAGCAGCTTTTGCATCTCATTTGGAAACCAAGGACCCAAAGTCTGGAGGAAAAATTGAGAGGCACACACTGCAAAATGCACACTAAAGTCCAGTGTGAAGTTTCCACAGTCTATGTTGATTTGGGGAGCCATGTCATCTGCTGATGTTGGTCCACTTTGCCACTCAGCAGTGCCACAGGCTGATAGCTTCAATGCCACGCCGCATTGAGACAGTAATTGCCAAACCAAGTGCTACAAACTGAGTACATATGCATACTTATACTTTTCAGAGTTCCAATATTGTTCTAAATACAATCTACGTACTATCTTTCTTTGCATGTAATGCGTCTATCTCATATATTAGTTTCACCTTTTAAGTTGCATTACTGAAATAAATGTAATGAAATTATTTAAAATAAATTATGAAATGAAATAAATAAACTTTTGCACAATATCCAAATTTTTCAGGTTTCACCTGTACATACTGGACATGCATACATACATACAGTACTGTGAATAAGTCTTATGCATATGCAAATAAATGCTGCAGAGCAAGGATGTCTTTAAAAAAAAAAGGGAGAATGAGAAAGGAACAACAACAACAACAACAAAAAAAACTATAAAGCCCAGGACACATTAACTGATGAAACTAAATCAGTATTTGGTTCATTTTGACATGCATCTTTCTTTTTTTTTTTTTTGCCTGAAATATGGTCGCCAATATAATGTACCACTTTCTTTTCTGGCATACAAATATGTTTCTTTAACTTAATTTTTTGCTGGAATACTGATGTTTAAAAATGGGGCTCCAAGCCACCCTGGCCATGTGTTATTCACAGACGTATGCCCTTCTTTAAAACAATGCATCGTTCAAATGTTTTACTGTGGCTATGAGTGTGTGCTGTACTGTGCTTGAAGTCTTCTGTAAATGTCAGTTTCAGACCTTCATTCATGAGAAATTATAAGTCCTGGTTTGACTTGAATACCCCTTGTGCAAAGGCTGAGCATTTGCATCAACCACTGAGAGATATTATTCAGATCAGACCACAGACCGTGTTCATAAACATTCAGGGCACGGGGTTATGTCTTGTCTTTGGAGAAATTATTTAAAGAATACCCATGCTTCCAGGAGGAAGACTGTGCTGAATGTGTGCAGCTGTTAATGTAGGAAAGATCTAAACCACTGAGATCCAGTTAGAGCATGTTCTCTGAGAGGATGCAGGATTAAAAATGTCAGGGCAGTGGCCAAGGTTGGGGTGGAGAAAGCGAGAATGATGAGGATGGGCTTGCTTTGAGGAGAAAGAAAAGGGAAGCAGATGTTAGAGGAGAGTGTCCAGAGTTGGTCTGCAACAGTGAGGAATTCAGGCCAGCAATTCATTTGAGAGTCTCATTTTTAAAGCAGTTTGTATTTAGTTCTTGCACCTTTACCAACAACTTCCATCTCAATATCTCTCTTTCATGATCCATATTCCTGGGCATATTTGTGTTTCTTTGTGGAACTGCAGCGGTTTATCTACTAGCACCAAAGTGGTTCCAGCTCTTAAAGCACTATTTCATCTTTGAAAACCATGTTTGACAGGCCACTAAATACAGCTGGTCCCTGTTTCATTTTGTAGTGTATGCTTTGTTTGCTCTTGCTCAACAGCATCTTTCAGTCATGCTGTACTCTTTATCCCTTCACCAACTCCGCAGCAATGAGGACCCAATGTACAACGCCTTGTTATGCTACCTCATTCTACTTCCTTTTTTGGGATTTGTTTATAAGGTGATGTGGCAAAGTACAGAGGAGTTTTGGTTCTAGCAAAAATGTACGAAGCCTTGTTTGATGCGCAGCCTCCACTAATGACTGTGTGATTAGAAACAGAAGAACCAGTCATAGTTACTCTGTTCCATCTTTTACCACTTTCTGATATCTTCTACCAGTCATCCATTTTCACAGATGTTGCAGAATAGGTTTCAGATAGTGCTCTGGCACTTTTATAGAACATGACATGCCAGACATTGTTGGCTAGAGGACAAGAACACACACTTCATTAAGGCAGTTTTAGCTTTCAGCTTAGCTTTCTCTTTAGTAATTAGTTACAGTATGTTCAGCATTTAACAGGTCCTTCCTGTCTTTTTTCACAGTTGAAACATTCTGCAATGTTATCTCTACTTGCTCAGCAATAAATTAAATGTGATGTGATGAAAAAAAAAAAGAAGTAAATTACATTGTTGATCATTTTTCTTCCTTTGTAGGAAAATGTTTAGGATGTGAGTCAGGCTATTAATCCAATGTGTCTGTTCATGGAGACAGTGAGGTCTTGTCAATTTACATTGTAAAAATGCCTCCCTGTTAATTTAATTCAGTCTCTTTTAGTATAATTTTTCAGGACTGTCACTAAAGACACACACAGGCACTGCCTTTCTTTGTGGTTTTAAGGAGAAAGTTGGAGGTAAATTTTAAGCGAATCTTCTCTATCCATTTATCTGATTTTATAATCAACTTTCTCAACTTGCCATGTGACCTCAAAGGACCCTTGACCCTAAAGTTATTTAGAGCTTGGTGTGTGTAGTAAAACAAGCACTTTATTTTCTGGTGCAAAATTCCACTGCAGAGTGTCCCTTGTTACACCGCCATGATTGGCCGTCTTACTCCGTTAGCAATTCTCCTGAGTTGGTTGTCCAATATACAGTGGAACCTTGGATTACGAACATAATCCGTTCTGGAAGCAGGCTCATATTTCAAAACACTCGTAAACCAAATAAAAAAAATTATTAATACAAAATATAAAGTAAAAATAAAACAAATTAAGCGTTACTTTACCTTTAAAAAAAGTAAAAAAAAATCCCGACAGATAAGTGTTTCCGTTTATGCGCACAGGCGCTGTGTATGTGTGTTTGAGTATGTGTGTGTGTGAAGCTAAAGTAAGAGGAGGAACGAGCCCTTCCCCTCTCCCTCTTCTCGTCTTACACCGTAACTCTTGCCATAACTCCTCTCTTATTTGAGTTTCACACACACACGCACGCAGACAACGGAAACACTGTTTTATCAGGAAAATAAACAAGAAATCTCTCTAATGACACTTGAATGAGGAACACACTAACAGAATCACTGCTGTAGAGTAAAAATAGAACAAATCAACCTGCACTTTACCTTCGAAAAGAATTGCGACAGAGCAGTGTTTCTTTGTAGAACAGAGAATGTGTGTGTGTGTGTGTGTGTGTGTGTGTGTGTGTGTGTGTGTGTGTGAAGGCGAGAGGAGGAGGAGTGTGTGAAGGGGCTTGGTGTCCAATGACGTGCACGCGCACAAAGTGCAGGCTGACACAGAGAGAGAAAGAGAGAGAAAAAATGGATCTTCAACCGCTCTAATGAGACTTTCTTTTGCTTTACACGTGCGCACACACGTGTGTTATAACAAACAGTACATGCGCACTGTACACACATGCATACAAACACAAAATAAAATATGTTTTAAGCACACACGCTTGGTCACAGTGTTACAGTAAACAGTACACGCGTGCACGGATGTTGATTATACCATTAAGGAACCATTCACATCATGTGATGCTCAGCGTCAAAACAAGAAGGGCATGTGTCAATACATGACACTCTGTATTCGTAAACCAAGACTTGTTAGTCAAAATTTATTAAAAATCTTTGCTCGTCTTGCGGAACACTCGCAAAAAGCGTTACTCGCAATCCGAGGTTCCATTGTATACAGTATGTAATAATATTATATATATATAGTACCGACCAAAAGTTTGGACACATCTTCTCATTCAAAGAGTTTGAATTTGTATTATGGCAAGAAAAAAGCAGCTAAGTAAAGAAAAACGAGTGGCCATCATTACTTTAAGAAATGAAAGTCAGTCAGTCCGAAAAATTGGGAAAACTTTGAAAGTGTCCTCAAGTGCAGTCACAAAAACCATCAAGCGCTACAAAGAAACTGGCTCACATGCGGACCGCCCCAGGAAAGGAAGACCAAGAGTCACCTCTGCTGCGAAGGATAAGTTCATCCGAGTCACCAGCCTCAGAAATCGCAGGTTAACAGCAGCTCAGATCAGAGAGCAGGTCAATGCCACACAGAGTTCTAGTAGCAGACACATCTCTAGAACAACTGTTAAGAGGAGACTGTGTGAATCAGGCCTTCGTGGTAGAATATCTGCTAGGAAACCACTGCTAAGGACAGGCAACAAGCAGAGTCAATACGGGGCGCAGGGGCGCCACCCCCCTTAAAATTAGGCAGAGAAGAATGCTCCTTTAACATGTAATTATTTAACATAATAATTATTTATTTTAATAATGAAATAAATTCATTTAGTCACAATTCCGCTGTATTTCTTAATATAATTTATTTGCAATAAAAAAATGTAAACTGTATTACGTTTATTTGTGTTCGTGTACGCGGGGCGCCGGACAAACGAGTGTCTATGTAGGCACGTACATTTTTGAAAAGCATGTGACCTGAGGCTGAGCTCTGATTGGATTTTGTCAAATTATCCTTCGGGCACAGCACTGTGTGCCCTGAACCCTCCCACGTTTGTTCTTAGCAAATGAATATTGTTTTTAAATATTTGGGCTCATGTGATTGGACCATTCTTAACGAGTCTTTTCCAGCTCTTCTTATGGCAAGCGGAGCTGGCTGACTGGATGCGATGTAAGTCTTTCTTGCCTTTATTTTATGCTAGTAGTAATGATGCTTAATCACCTGATAAATGCCACTGATATATACAGTATATATATAAGAAGTTCTGTTCTGGCCTTTGCGTGCATGGAGTTTGCATGTTCTTCCCATGGTTGGTGGGTTTCTTCCCACAGTTCAAGACATACAGATTAGGCTAATTGCCATTCCCAAATGGTCTGTAGTGTGTGAGAGTGTGTGTGTGTGCCCTGCGATGGATTGGCACCCCATCCAGTGTGTACCCCACCTCATGCCATAGATCTCCTGGGATAGGCTCCAGGCCTCCCACAACTCTGTATACAGGATAAAGAGGTATAGACAACGATGAGTGAGTGTTAGAAGGTCTCCTCTCTCATCTAATTATCATTATCTAATGATCTTTAAAGATGCAGTGGAGTTTGCGCCCATATAATAGTTCAAATAAGTTATGGATTGTAGATGCAGGTACAAATCAATGTAATCTCTAAAAAAAAAAAAAATAAATAAAAAAAATTGTGCATGACATGACTGAAGTGCCCTGATCAATTAAAATCTCTTTTAGTCCTTCGGAGATCAGAAACATGATCTCTGCATCACTGCATGCTGAGATGTTGTGTAGAGGCATTCCTTCCAGGTGGTACGATGTCTGATCTAATGACCTGACAAGGTCCGTGCCAATCTTTCTGGAGGAGCCCTTGATTATTTTGAGGTTTGGGGGTGGCAAGTTCCCATCAACATCACATTGTAGCCAATGCTTGACTAATAAAAGCGAGCCATTATATGGACTAGTGTTTTGTCCTGTCTAACATGTCCCACCATTGGATTATGGCAAGCTGTGATGAACAATATGTCGAAGCATCTCTACAGGACCAACAACTGGGTCACCTCTGCTTCAGTTTAAGTGTTCTGTTTCAACTTGTGTAGCCTATTTCTAATCATTGCAAACATGGAAAGTGCAAAGAACAACAGCAGGTGGCCCACCCACTGTGTAGTCACCTTTTTCAGGTTGTGGTATTCCAGCATGCTGTTGTTTGGAAATTATCTAGCAGCAAACTGAGCCTGGGTAGGAGCTTTAGCAGGTGGGACACCCATTGCACCCTGTCCCAGGTGGCCACAGCACGCTCAAACAGATTAAGAAATGCTTCTGTGTTAGGTATTTACATTAATACATACATAACCATATACTTGAAGTGTATTAAGTATACCTGAAGTTGTTCTGCTTCAGCACATAAAAGTGCATTTAGTACACTTAAAATTGTGCTTTGTAAAATTTTATTATAACTTAAGTACACTTAGTACAAAATTAATTGTTCCAAAATAGCAAACATGGCTATAAGCTGACTTAATTATGCTTTCTCATCCTAGGATTTAATATACTTAGCATACTGTTTTCACCTGGGTTCATCACAGATCGGCACCAGCGTTACACTCTTTAAAATTCAGAGAAAACAAGAGTGGGAGTGGGGAAGCATTCATTTTGCTTTTTTTGAGGGAGTGATATTTACCAGGTGTAGATTGTTAACCACCTACCTATCTTTGCCTCTCTTTACTGTCCTGCACTCAACCCTGCCAGCATTGCCACAACCATAAAGACATCTGCTATGACCACAGACAGACCATACCACACGTGTAAAAAGCCAGATCAACTACAGTAAATATTTCATGCAGATTCATAAATATTTGTGTCTTTTTTGAAAGCTCGAAATGGATCTCAGACTAATATCCATGTGATTCTATTTCTGTAATGAACAGCCTGTTTAAGAATTGTAAATAGCCCTAACCTAAAATTCCTAAATAACCAAAATTTCCTGAATAAACAATTGATGCATATGATAATTCTTACTTTCTTGTTGTTACCAGTTCATGCTCTATCTAACCAATACATTTTGAGAGTTTGTAGGACACAATGCAGATGCATGTCCGGATTGGGGACACGCCTTCTTGGGACAGATGCCAGTCTCCTAGATGTATGCTGGATGTTGAAGCTGTATCAATGGACAAGGCGAGTAGGTGAAATGCTCTCAGTGATAATAATTTGAAAGACAAAATAATGGGCTAGATAGAACACCCTCACGCTGATTGTCTTGCCAGTTTACTAGCTACATTTTGAATTGAAGTTAGTTTTACTTTTTCCTTTACATACTAAAATTAAACTGCTCTTACACTACCTCAAGTAGGTCACCTGGTCAGCTCTTCTAAATTTTCTGTGATACTGTTGATGGTCTAAGGATGACCACGATTTTTCAGTTGCAGCCCCAAAACTGTGGTATATTCTGCACCCTCACTCGCATCTTCACTTCACTAGCTTAGTTCTTAGTTCAATTTGACCTATAGGCTGCACGAATAATAAAAGTTAATAAAAAGTTATTTTTACTGTACTCAATACAATGTCCCTTGGGTCAACTAGCATCTGTACAAATCTACCACTGTACTGTAGATTTCAGTGGAGTGACTTAAGTATGGAATATTATAAATAACTACAACAATTGCCTTTCTCAACTGTTGAGTTGGAAATCAAAGTCATTTTTTGAATTCAAACATGAATAGTTGGTTTAGTATGGCAGTATTGGGTGTGCAATATTTTTAACTGGTCTTTTTCTCAGGTAGGATAATGTTAAAATATATATGATGATTCTGATTATTTTATCATTTTCTCAGCAGAATCTTTTAAAGTTTAATCAAATTTGTTGGTTTCCTGTCTTTTTAAACCAAATTTTAGAAAGGGTTGATGCTCCAATAGCTTAATGTTAGCCTGTTTTATCCCTTCCATACCGGAATTTGTTGTATGTATGGGGGTTCCTGTCCTGGTGGAACATTCAGTTTTGTCCAGATTTCAGCCATCTTATTGAAAAATTTAGGATATGCTGAAGAATTCTGAGGTAGTCCTTCTTCTACATTCTTCCTTTTATGGTAAACTTTCAGTCCATGGCATTTTAAAACTCTGGTGTTTTGTCAGTTTCCAGTTCATGGCATGCCTAAGCCTTTGTGAGTTTGAAAGTGGCTTGACCTTTGAATAACTTGTTTGAACTGATATTAGAATGTGCAGTTTATAAACAGCAGCACAATGGCTTAATTGGGTTTCCTGCAGCCCAAAAACCTGCAGATTAGGCCAATTGGTGTTTCAATTCTCAAATTGCCTGTAGTCTGTGTGAATGCGCATATAAATGTTGACCAGAGGGCACAATTGGCCTCCACGATCCCTACAGTAGACTACAGAGGTTTCTAGGTGGTTGGATGAATTAATTTATAAATGGTTCCAAAAAGCATTCCTGACTTGGGTAAAATGTCTATGGTCTAATGTCTCAGATCTGCACTGACCTCCTTGGACTTCCATATACTGTGTCAAATCAAGCAGTGCTGTCATAAAAAAACTAAGTTGGAGCAGAAAAGCCACCAGCTGTAGACAATCATAATAACTACCAGGAAGTTAAGAGTTGGCAAGTTAAAAGACATTTCGGGACTTTCAGTTTTATTAATTTATTAAGTGGGCGAATCTATGTTTTGACACTGTGTTGACATCAAAAAACTTAAAACAAATTGAACATTTTAGATTGCTTAATAGATCATTACAACAAACAGAATCATTCTGCCCTAGAAAAAGACTAGTTTAAAGAACTCACTGAAAGCCCAATTTTCCCAAGGTTTTCATGTTCATGATGAGTATAGGTAAGCTTCTGAGAGAAATTCTAGGTGTGTTGGTCATTTGTCCACATAGTTTTGGACATATAGTGAATTTCAAAATAAGTGGAGCAAAAAAAAAAAAAAAGGTGAGTAAATCTTGTGGTGAGAAAAATATGTACAGTAATTGCATTTTACTGAACCTCAGAATATACTACATTAGAATACCAATTCCAATATCAAGTTAGTTGTGTAACTATCAAGCTTTGGTGGCTGTTAGAGCTGATTCCAGCCTTGGCTAGTGTGAACTTCTGTAATGAAAACCAGAAAAGTGATTTTTTAAAGCCCTGTACATTTGTATGAACTTTACTGTATATAAACATTTATAAACAGCATTTATCTTTTGCATAAACTGTTGGGTTTAATACCAACATTAGATGTTATTTCAAACTGCAATGATTATTTCAGCACTGTATGTTATTTGATCATAGAGAAATGAGGGCTAGTGGGAGCTGGATGTTGGGAATAGGAGGTTACTGTAAATCAAATGCCAGAGTCATTGCTCTGGAGGTGGGAATGCTTTTTGTCTTTTAGCATTACCAATTACTGTCTACCTTTAATATGTTTCATTTTATCCATGAGTGGAAAAGATGCCTCCATTGATTATGGAAAACAACACATACTCAACAGACTCTTTTAGGAACATCTGTATACTTGCTAATTTATGCAGTTATCCAATCAGCCTATTATGTGTATTTTTAGAAATTTCTGATTCATGGGAATTCCATGTACAACAGAATGGTGCTAAATAATAATAATAATAACAAAAACCTGGGCTGAATTGCCTTGTTGATGAGAGCAGTTGAAGTGTTGCGCATTATCAGATGTCTTCCTGTTCACCACAGCTGTAAAGCATAATTGTTTGAATTTCTCTAGCCTTTCTATCAGTTTAAACAAGGCTGGCCATTTTTATATAACCTCTCTCTCCAAGGCGTTTCCACAGGCGTTCTGCTGTACACTGGGTGTTTTTTCCTGCACCATTGTATGGAAACTCTTGAGATTGCCAACATCAACAACCATGTCACTTTCAAAATTACAAGATCAGTTTTTCATTAGTTTGTTGTTTGATGTAAATATTAACTGAAGCTCTTGACCTGTATTTGCGTGATTTTATGCATCGTGCAGCTGCCACATGATTGGTGATTGAGTAATTGAATTACTGAGCAAGTGTACGTACAGGTGTGCCAAAAAATATGGCTGGGGAGTGTATATAACTGTATGCCTGCCAGGCACCTTCAAATGAATAATGTTAGATTTTTTCCATTGAATAAGGAAATGGTAGAAGACTGTGAGTGAGATTCTGAAGAGGGTGCTTTTGAGTTCCCTCAGACTTATTCACCTACTTTTTACAGATGATTGGTTCGGTGTATCAAGTCCTTTTCTTGTTCGCAACCTTAATAATTACGTTTTAATAAGCTTAAACTTGCTCCAGAACATTGCCATAAAACAGTTTCTGCTTGGGCAAGCATGAATTAGCCTTCAGCAAGCATGATATGGCCTTTTGCAGCAAGTGTCTGCAATAAAATCTCTTCACCATGGTGTGGAAGGTGATTCCTTTCTCCCCTGCAGCCTCCTCTAAGGCTAGTAAAAGAAGTAGTGGGAATGAGATGCCAAGATATTCCCCACTTTATTATTTTTCTGGAGCTATTTGATCTCTCCATTAGGTCTCAATTTTTTGTGCATTGTTTTGAAGCCACTGAATATTTTGAATAACATAATGAAATATCTTGTGAACTTATGCAGTCTGAAATCATCAAGTATTTACCCTCAGTACGCACCTTAAAATGTTTAAAAGCATATGCTTAGATAATTTAAGAAAATACACACACTACTTGTTCCTATGGAACCTTAAGGCAGCAGATACAAGCCTCACCCTGTTGCCGAGATTGCTGGCATAGTTTCCCCCTTACAGAGGTTGCCCGTTCCTGCTGTAAGCAGTTCTGTGGAAAACATGATAGAATAAATCTAATTAACAGGCATCAGTGCAGCAACAGGTCCGCTTTCTAAAGGCTCTGTCTTAAAGCTGTGTGTTCATCTGCCCAAGCATATGATCTCGGAGCACGTGACTGTAGATGCACTCCAAAGAAAGAATTGCAGTTATGACACATGCATGTACCACTAATGCATGTATCTGGCATCAGCTACGTTATAGTCCTTATTTACCTGTATGTTTATATGATGAGGCTCTGCCAGGCATGTAATGAAGAAATTCCAATTCTCTGTTTGTTTTTGCCTTCAGTCTTTACATTTCTTCAAAACGTGAAATGTTTATTGGTGTTCCAATCAGGTGATTTACTTGCCAATCATGGACAGCAATCATGGACAGTCTGCTATTTGGTCTGGAAAAACTTAAGAGCTAGTTTTACTAATGTTCAGTACAAACTGTGCACATTCTGATGCCTCAGGCTAAGGATAAAGAGCAGTTCCATTTTTGTTCTGTTTCCTTTTGCACATTTGGTACGCATTATTACAGATACCTGCTATTGTACCATAACCCCCCCCCCCAGACAAATTACAACCTTGTTTTCTTGTTTTGTTTTACCAGTGGTTTGCTTTAAAAAAAAAAAAAAAAAATTCTTTACAGAAAAGCCTTCTCCTTCTGACTTGTCTTTGATAAAGATGTCTCACTGATTTCTATACTTGGTTTTGAAGTACAGAACAGCACGCCAAAATTCTTTGTCCGTCTGCAGTAGAAGAATCTGTCCAGAGTTAACTCATGGAACACTGCTAGTCCTGAGAACATACCATGCTGGGTGTTTAGGGAAAGTGCTGATTAGTTTGCAGATGTCCCCACAGACATCCACAACATTTCCGTGATCCAAAGAGCTTTCTCTGTGTGCCATGAGGTGACCACCCTCATTGCTATGCCAAAGAAATGGTCTGACTGGCCAGATTAATGCCAGACACTCACACTTATCATCACATAGGATCCATTTCCATCTACTGTCCCAAAGGTAGAAGGTAAGGTAAGGTAAAGTATTTGTGGCCCCACCAACAGACTGCAATATTTCCGACCTGAGCCAGATTACTCAACAACCTGCTGCCTGCTAGTGCTCACCTTGGCTTGTCAACACCTAGTCAGTCCCTATAAAATAGCTTCTTAGCTATGATGTTGACATGTTTTAAATGGCTTGACTTTGACAAACCCAAGCTTGGTAAGGAAGTAGCCAAGTATGGAGAACAGTAAGGAGATTAGCAAGAGCTTTTGACTTATTCTTTGAATTATTGATTAAGCCCTCTTATTCTTACCCTTTTTCACAACAAATTAAACGCAACATTTTCTTTTCATTTTCCAAATGTTTAGAAATCTGAAAACTGTTTAGGGAGTCATACAGCCCAAAACAAACTGCTAAACCATGTTAATTGGTATAGTAACTAATATGCTACTACTGCACAGCCAGACACATCATCATAAGCAGGATACATGCTTGTAAAGAGCATTAAATTGCATGATCAGGAACTTGTGACATATTGAAAATATTAAAAGATGTACAGTACAGACCAAAAGTTTGGACACACCTTCTCATTCAAAGAATTTTCTTTATTGTGTTCTTTAGCCCAAACAAGTCTCTTCTGCTTGTTGCCTGTCCTTAGCAGTGGTTTCCTAGCAGATATTCTACCATGAAGGCCTGATTCACACAGTCTCCTCTTAACAGTTGTTCTAGAGATGTGTCTGCTGCTAGAACTCTGTGTGGCATTGACCTGCTCTCTGATCTGAGCTGCTGTTAACCTGCGATTTCTGAGGCTGGTGACTCGGATGAACTTATCCTCCGCAGCAGAGGTGACTCTTGGTCTTCCTTTCCTGGGGCGGTCCGCACGTGAGCCAATTTCTTTGTAGCGCTTGATGGTTTTTGTGACTGCACTTGGGGACACTTTCAAAGTTTTCCCAATTTTTCGGACTGACTGACCTTCATTTCTTAAAGTAATGATGGCCACTCGTTTTTCTTTACTTAGCTGGTTTTTTTCTTGCCATAATACAAACTCAACCTCTTTGAATGAGAAGGTGTGTCCAAACTTTTGGTCTGTACTGTATATCTACAAAACTGATTTTATATTTTATGTATACACAGTACTATAGTATTGGTATCAATGAAACTAATGGACAGGGATAAAAAGCCATGATTTAGATTTTTGGGGCACCTCAACAACTGTTGGAACCTACTCTGTTGGCTCCTCTTTAATAGACCTTATTCAAACTGTTGAGGTTCATAATAGTATGTACTTTCATGTATATGGAAGTAGTTTAATTGTTCAGATGATGTAAATACATTTTAAACAAAAGGTCTATACATTATCCTTGTAATCATTCAATATTCAAATCCAGCATAAATAAATAAATAAGTAAATAAATAAATACATAAATGCAATGCAACATCAAACAATGCAATACAATACAATTAGATATTTGTGGTATAATTAAAAATGTCACCTCTGCAAGGCACATTCCTTCCACCATTCTTTTGTGCCTTTGCATTTGAATTAACAAGAGTTTTCCACAAATGGTCCTCAATTTATCTTGCCTGAACCTGGTCCACAGCTGGGCTTCAAAGGCAAGTGATAACATGTGACTCTACTTGCCTAAATTCAATGTGTTTTCATTTAGACACATCTTGTTTTAGAAGGTCATGCACTTGGATTCAGTGGCAAACCAAGGCAGCGCCTGCCTCTTTCAGCATAAGAGAGCCAGACCATGTAGAATAAAATAAAGTTTATTAGAAGTTTCTTGGACATTACTGTCATTTGGCAGTAAATACATAAAGTGTTATTCTCATATGCATTTTTGACTGACTTATGATATATGAACTTTGCAGTGCAGTTATAGTTCTTCTGTCTCTTGGACTTCTTTGTACTAGTGAAATATTTAGAAAATTATGGATTAAACTCATTTAATCTCTTAGTCAAGTATTTTTGGTAGCATAACAGTTGTATGAAATGCTTGGAAGGTAAAAAAGTGAAGTTTGTTCTGCTTTTTAAAGCTCCAGAAAACTGGTACTCAGTTGAAATTTGTAAAGGCTATTTTAGAAATCTGGAGTAAGCATTTTTATTTTTTGATAAGTTGTTTGGCCTCACTACAATGTTGTTAGGTCTAATGATCCAGCAGGAGAATTTACTAGCCTTGCCAGTAGGTTCAATTGTGACCCTGTGTTTGGCAATTGGGCATTAATTTTGTTTCCCGAAAAAAGAATAGAAAGAGCAATTAAAGAATGTATTTTATTTGATAAACAGAACTAAATCATGATAATAAGTGGTGTTTTAAAGTTGTATTTTACTTTCTATTGGAGTTTTTCATTTAATGTTATGCCAATGTCATGTAGGTCCAATGTTGGTCCAATTTCATTTTATCAAAGTTATTGTAACTTTCAAAAGCAACTAGTAGGGGTCCATGTCCACAATTATGCCATACAAACTTTTCTACATTCTACAATTAAAAATCCAATTGCTATTATGGGCAAAATGGGAAAAAATGGAGAGGCTTGAGTATTTTCTGTATAATATTTTAATAATGTTAGAACTTAAATATGACATTTATGACATGGTCTCCGCAACCGTGATTTTGTTACCTTCAAAAGTGTGATGAATTGACCTCAGTTACATGCACTTAACATGCAATTCATTTTAAGAGGCAAAATCAACCTTGAGAATCCTGAGTGCATTGCACACAATAAAATGACAGACAGATGTTTTATTTTTTATTATTTTTACTGGAAAATCTTTAAAATTTTTTCCTTTCTGTTAGTCAGAATTTTTCAAGGATGGGGACGGTATGACATTACACAAGGTACATACAGTACTTTCCATTTTAGCTGGGAGAAAAGTGTCGCTCAGAACAGGACAGAACACAGTGTGACATGAGCTATTTTGTTCTCTCACTTTATAATGTAACATATCTAAAAAGTCTGAGGGTTACAACCATGAGAGAAAAGCTCATAGATCACAATATTGTCGTTGCTTAAATAGAAGAAGGGCATTATCTTGCAGATAATTAAACGCAGGCAGTTACATTAAGTAATTACAGTACTAAAATTATGTAATTCATTACATATAGAGACTTACAAATGTGGTAGCCTGTAAGCACAATAAATAAAAAATCTAGTTTTTAAAGTGAGTTTTGGAGTTTATTTATACTGCAGTAACATGTAAAAACAGGACCATTCATTGTTTCCCTCTTTAAAGTCTGACATTCTTTATCTTTCTTGTTATCACCCATTATTTAGATTGCATTTGTCATACATATGGCCAAAAGGTTTGTGGACACCTGTGCTTTTTAAACATCCCATTTCAGACTTATGCACTCTGCTTTGTTGTTATAATAACCGCAAATCTTCTGGACAAGCTTTCTACTAGATTTTGCAGCACAGCCATGGGGATTATAGCCATACTGGATCAAGTTGGAACAGGCCTTTTAAAGATCCTCTATGACAAAATATTTCAAACTTTGTGGCAACCAAGGTTCTGAAAAATGTGACTGGCTCCAAAAACGACTGAATCCCCATAAAATGCCCAAATTTAGAACAGAAATAAACGTGTTTACAGCCTGGTACAAAATAAAACAAAATTTATCTTAATAGCTAGATTTCCTATTTATGACAACTTTATGGGGTGAATTTCTATGTAACTAATAAGTCATAAAGTTATGTATAAATGCTGGCGGGGGCAATCTGTGAGACAGCTGCATTGTGGCTGCAATACAGATGCACTGCATTGCTAGTATGTGGATGGCAAGTGAGTTAGATAGACAGGTTCCAGTTTCAAGTTTCAGGCTCAGTTTGTTTCACTCATCTTCCATTTATGGATTAACCAGGATTTAGTCAGCTTCAGCCACCACAGCGATGACCAGGGTGCTTGCAATTCTAACATCTTTAGTGTGCAGTCAGAAAAAAAAAAGGATATTAATTATCCGGTTATGTATCATATTAATTATGTGAATATTTATTGTATATCAGTTTATATAACAATAAAAAATTGGGTTCTTACAAAACTTATTTTTATTAGAAAAATCGATGCTTGTAAAACTAAAACAAAATTAATCCTAATGTTAATTTAAAAGTGTTGCATATGACATCACAATCTAACAAAGTTTTCATAAATCAGGAGACTGATTTATAAAGTATAAAAAGAGAACTCATAAATCTTTAAAAAAGGCTAAAACATTTAAAAGCCAGAATGAATTTGGTCAAATATTTCTGTGCATACTACCAAACACTGGAAAAGCTATCAAAAACAATATTTTTTGATAGAGGGGATGTTTTCAATCCATATATTTATTATGTGTTGCCTAAATAGTGAACTGATGACATGGCTTGTCAGTAAAGCTACGATTGAAAGAAAATAAAAATGACTGGAAAAAGGATTGTGCATTTATTTTCTCCTTCAATTTCAAAACAGATGTCTCAGCTGTAGTTAGCTTCAAGTTCTGTCACTATTTCCGTAACATGTTTTTCAGAACAGAACTTTTGTGAATATTTTTAGCACCTAAAGCTGCCTTGTTCTGACCTGAAAGAAGACAACAAATATAGTAAGATATCAAACCAGATCAAACCCTTAAAGAAAAAAAAAAAAACAGATCAATAACAGTGTTTATTTTGATGTCTCTTTTGGGTAATAACATGCAATCATTTTTTCTTTTTGTTGTTGTTGTTGTTGTTGATATTTTACAGTTACTCCATCAAATCTCAAAAATCAAATGGGGTTATGGGGAGGAATTTCCCTTTGCTCTGTTCCCGCATCTTAGTCATGCTCTTCGAAAGTGTTTAAAATCCCAAGAGTAAATTACACCATTATGTAACTGCTCACTCTTTCAGATAGAACCAAATGAGGGAATAATGTCCATTATAATAAGTATGTATGTATAAAATAAAAGTACAGTCTAAAGTCAAATGGTATATTGTGTCTAAAAACACTTTCAGTGCTATGATTTAGTTCTGGTGTATTTTTCCAGTACATCACAGAGCACTTTATATGTCCTGAAAGAGCTGAACTACTGTAGATCTCTGTCTCCAGTGGTTGACTGGTTTTGGTTGACCACTGTGTCATTGTCCCAACCCACAGAATCTTTGGTGAGAATACAGTGCCATCTCAGCAGTTCAGCATTACAGGTGTCACCAGTTCTTTGGGCTAAAATATCAAAATAATAGCAAAGAAATATCACTGTTGTGAACTGACAACAGTCTGGACATTTCATGTTTTTTTTACTAAGTTTTTACTGCTGTTTAAAAAAAATATATCTGTCAGTTTTAGCAGTTGGAGGTTTTGTAGACATCTATTTGGCTCCCTGGTCCTGTTATGCAAGGTGACAACATGGTTACAAGGTGTTAAAAT